>ML769492.1:165212-199354 GCA_009733575.1 Gymnopus androsaceus JB14 | reverse complement strand
AGTTGAACTTATAGCCAAGGGTGGTGAATCGGATGACGAGGAGCTTGCTGTTGCTGTCGCCGAGATAGCTGAGGGGGTCTCCAGCGCGACTAAAGAACAAGTTAACTCGGGGAATTTCCGGAACTGTTTCGATTTTGTTGCGGTCGCTGTTGGCAGGATACAAAAGAAGGGATACCTCTCAGCTGCGGATGCAAAGAAGTTTACCGACTACCACGCTGCAAAAAGTGCCCTGGTGAAGCAGTGGACAGATCCAGTGACAATGAATGCTTGTGCTCGTGATGGTACCGGTTGTGAAGGAAAGTCTTCTAAGCCTGCGGCTAAGGAGGCCGCTGGAAAGAAACCTGGCAAGGACTAAAGTTCAACGGGTATGTGCCAATATGCTTCGCTTTTAACTTTTCTCACAGTCCTTGTAGTTCCAGACCAATTTATTAATACGGTTTACATGGTGACCATCGGTGTGGACTTTGAAAGGGCTTGGCGGAGTTGAAGTACAGTATGGAAGGATGGTTCTTGAATAAATATAATGCATATGTGACTTGCGGGAAAGTAGATGCTAGTGAATCGCAAATTAACAGAATCACCACATCGCCGGCCTATCTTGAATGCCCTTAAAATATAGTTGGTGCCATCTAATTTGTATTCTGTTGGTAAGCGTTTTTCCTCCTTTCATGAATAGCAGGGGACTCGGACGGATGGGAGAGGGTCGAGTTCAGAGAAAATATTAGACTGGTCCGGCGACGGAAAAAATAGACTGCCAGTGTGAAACAGTATGAGCGTACCGCACTAAGCTCGCTGGAACATGAGTCTCCGAGTCTTGGCCGTGCCAGACCATCTGCTGCGTCGCGGGTTCTGTTGGATTTTGTGTCGAAGTCATCGAGCTCGGAAGCTCGCCGTAGATACCGGACCCCTATGTTTGTCGTATATAAGGCCCGTTGTTGGATGCGGATGCATCCGATTGTCCTTGCTTACCGCCACCAAGCAGGACAACCCGGAATTTACTTGTTGTTCTTCTTCTCCTCGAGTGACGCCGTATCGTCTATCACAACAGGTTCATTGTAATAATATTCGAAGATGATATCAAGAACTTGGTTAGGAATACTGTTTATAGGAGGCGTGAATGTTGAAAAGCGAGGTTGCACTTGAGATTCAGAATGAGAAAGATCAAATAAGCGCTGGTACGTGTAGGCGCCACATAACTCTTTGAGACATGCATCTCTCATTGCGCTGGGATCTTAACCAGTCTTCATTTGCTTCTATTCTCTACAGAAACCACATTCCTTCTGCATAAGATCTTGTCCATCTAAAAGCTCTTCTTACCGAACCCAAGCTCCAACTTGCCGAGCATTTGGAATCGGAAATAGCTCGTGTACAGAATCTGTTGGACAATCTCTCTCGAAAAAAGGAAGAAGTATGTCGATGCACATCACGCATTGATATATCTCTTCCTGCGGAAACTCCTCTCTCGGAAATATTTGTTTAGTGCCTTCCGGGGAGAACGATACGTGGTCAGGTACCTAACGCAGGCGCTTCTACTTCTGAGTACGATTTCAGGAGATTGGAGACGAATCGCTATCTCTACTCCTGCGCTGGAGTATACCCATCGATGAGCTTGGTTTTTTCAAGGTCGCTATGTCAATTCTAAAACATTAATGAATTGCTTGTCCCAGAGTCCGAGTCAAAGATCTACTCTATTGCTTGAGCGCAAACGGATAATCCGTGTATCCCTCTGGTGCAGTTGCGTTGGGGGCATAAAACTTGGTCCTATCCGGTTTGTTGAGAGGAATATCATGCTCCAAGCGGTAAGGAAGGTCGGGCTAAATAGTTTCATTAAATTAGTCTCACTGCACGAAACTAAAACCAAACACAAAACTTACATTCGCAATGTATAACCTCCCAAAGGCAACCAAATCCCCTTCCTTCTCCGCTGTCTTGATTGCACTCTCGCGGTCATGTCCTCCAGCACTGATAGACCATCTTGCGTTCCCCTCCTGCGTCCAAACCTCCCTTATGAAATCATTGTTTTCGTGTTCTGGTATGTTGTCCCTGAGCTCGAATCCATCTGCACGAGGCTCTACGAAATGAATATAAGAAAGCGTAGGATGGGCTTTCTTGATTTCTTGTATGAGGTGTTTGAAGGTTGGTTTTGGATCTTACGTGGTCTATGGCACATTTTTCACCAAATATTTCGACTTCAACTTTGATTTCAACTTCAGGTTTCAACTTTCAACTTGAAATCACATGTTTAACTCAAACTTTCAACTTTGGGACCAACTTCAACTTTTGACTTTCTCTATTTTAACTTGAACTTTAGGGCAATAGTAGTACTACTTGAGAACACAAGTGCTTCAATAATTATTCACAGTGTGTCAACTGCAGAATATATTCTATTCAACTAGTAACCTATCAAAAAAGGCATGATACCAATTTTGCCAAATATTTCAACTTCAACTTTGATTTCAACTTTGGGTTTCAACTTTTAACTTGAAATCACATATTTAACTTGAACTTTCAACTTTGGGACCAACTTCAACTTTCAAATCTCTCTATTTTAAGTTGAACTTGTTGAGGCACAAGTACATCTTGTAGCTTGAAAGTTGAAATCCCTTGCCATGCACTAGAAATAGTATACTTAGAAGTTGAAGTTGAACAAGTCAATGTCCACACATGAAATCAAAAACGGATCAATTGAAAGTCGAAATATTTGGTGAAAAATAACTTCATAGTGGTCAGGTACCTAACACAGGCGCCCTCTACTTTTGACTACGATTTCTCGAGACTGGAGACGAACCGCTATCGGCACTCCTGCGCTGTGGCAGTCGCTGCACGTATACATCCCCTCAAAAATTAGCTCCCAGGCTATGGAGAGAAGGACTATGGGCTCTGCTCTTTGGTTGGAACGCTCTAAATCGCTACCAATATCCATCTCGCTCAGTCTGGAGAGTATATATCTCACAAACCCCGAGTCTGCTCGTGGCAGACATACATACGTGGAACATTCTAAAGTTTAGCAGCCGAGTCAAGGAGTTGATTTTCACTGGGTCAACTGATGATATGGCCCACCTTGACGCCCTCACATTATTCAGTTTTCCTATCTCAGGCTTAAACATGTTTTGGGTGCAAAGTGCGGTGTCCTCTATTCGCCCGGAGGTCACAGAGCTCCCATTCACATGTCTTATTCAACGGATGCGGATCTTGAAGAAGCTGAAGATGAATGGCTTCGTTCAAGATTGCAGGCACTATAGTCGACTGGAGCTGGATTGGAAAAATCTGACCGAGCTTATATTACAACCTGCGATAGGATATCGGGAATCGGCTCTCTCTCCGCAGGAAATCTTAAACATTTTGGCATGTACTCGTCATTTGCAGACACTCACAATTTTGATTGATATAGTATCCGATTGGGTACTTGCCGACGGAAATCCCGTTGTCAATCTTCCTGAAATGCGCGAGATGCAAATCATACTTTCAAGAGGCGTCTCCTGTACAATCATAATATCGTTGACTCATTAGCAGTACCAGCATTTGTCCCAATGTTTTTCCGCTCCCTCCTTTGCCCGTCGTTAAAGCGGTTCTCAGTCCGGAGCAGTCGAAAAGGTCTCATTGACATGATCTCTGCCTTGCCATCACCGCAGAACCTAGAGACGCTTTCGTTGAACATACCAATGTCAGCGAATGAATTGCTCAAATGTCTCTCGCTCGTTCCGAGCCTTCGCTTTCTAGAGATTGGCAAGGAAGCAATAATAGTGAATGATGGGGGTTCATTTGTTTTTTGCTGTGGATGACTTTGTTCTTATGCGTCTCGTTTCCGATGCACAGACTGACGCACTGTGTCCTCACCTCCAATAAATCCGAATCATCAATGATTCCCCAACTCCCAAATACAATAATAACGCTCCAGGCATGACATATCATGCTTTACTCGATTTTCTTGAAAATCGTATCCAAACATTGCAATCGTGTGATGTTTTCTTTGCAGGCCTGCAAACTGAACTAACAAAGGAGGACTTGCAAAGAATGCAAGTATTGGTAGATTCTGGGATGAAGATGCGGATTCGATATGGCAAAATGCCTCCAATGCCTAGTGTTAGTAATGACTCACCGGATATCAGTCTTCCCTGCCCTTCGAGGGAGTGGTCAAGTCTGTCATCAGGTTGGACATCGGCGTCTGCTTCTTTTGACATGGAAGGCGAGTTTGGGACAGGGATTAATAAATTGTAGCAGTATGAGTCGGTAGAGAGCTCGCAGATCATCCAGAGGCGAACTGGAGAACGCATGACCAGAGTTGGATATAACACCTCGCTATATCCAGCTCCCGTCATGTATTCTGAAGCTCTCTTCCATGAATCGTTAGGCTGGTTGCACTCCAGTCGTCAGTCTTGAGTCAACTTGAAGCTCGACTTCGTAAGAACTAGTATGGAGAAAAAAAGTGGGATCAGTACTCGAGGACGCTAAGCACAAAGTATGGAGTGCCTCGGTACTTCAAAGGATGTCGCTATAATTATAAGAGACACAATCGGATTCTTCAAGAGGCTGGGGTATCGAACGTCAGTATCTTCCACTTTTATTAATTGCAACCTGTCAATCCATTTCATGTTCACGAGTCCTATGAGGACCGATCTGTTTGTAGTCACTTCCCGCTAGTATTTCCGAGACCTTCAAGTTACAAGGTGAGTTCTCGGCTATTGGTAAGGTGCCCGGGCCAGGAGCGTCATGATTTGTCACAGTATCTATTTCCACTGCAAAGTCGGTCCGGAATAGGTCGTCTCAACTCATCGCTCGAGCTAGCTCAGGCCGCAGGGACACTACAAGTTTCAGTTGCTAACATAATGGAAACGCATCGCTGCGGCATTTCAGTTTGGTTCTGTGTTATGTAGATACTAACGCCGCCCATCCGAGTAGGTAAGTCTACGCTACATAAGTACAGACTGTATTTCAGACCGGAGTTACAGAATGAGGCAAAGGCGCAGTTGAGGCGAGCTGTCTCCAAAAATAGAGCGAGTAGTATTCCAGAAAATAAGGGGATAACCTGCAGCTGCGGCGGTTACGAAGAAAATTCTGGCTTCCCTCCTCTAATTGAGTAGGGATTAAACGGTAGCCATTCTCCTGGTGTATTGAAGTCTCTGGCCTCTGCCCACTGCATTGCCATTCAGAATCATTCCTTTTCCAATCCTCAAAATTATAATTTATGGGCACATTATAAAGATACTTATTATAGCCAAAGTCTAAAGGACGGAAAATGCTGGACAATTTGGAGAAAGAATGACTGATACTTAAATTTTTCGGAGGAGTCGCCGGACTCGAATAATTTTCTCCGATACTGTATAATTTCGACCAAAAGTTCTCGTAACGCGTAACGGGCCCCCAATGGCCTTTTCAATGATCGTAACGCATAACGGGGCCAAAATTTGAGAAATATCGCCATATAAAGCAACTTTTCGGGTGCCGGCTCCGCCGGCACTTCCTTAAAAGGAAATAAAACATCTGAAAAGTTGAACCCAAGGCGTAACGCGCCATACCCTTGAACACTTGGTCGAAATTATACAGTAGACTATATTCCTATACGTACTGTTTAATATATTCTTACCTGCTGTAGCGCCCTTTGTGGCTCAGCATAAGGTAAGACCGAGGGAGATCTTCATTCACACGTCACTACTACGATCGACACTATTTAAAGTATGTATATCATAAATAATTCCAATACAAGGAGACTCGGCAAGCAATCAACAGTTCGCCATCATTTTCTGATGCAGATGCCTGATATAGGTGTCAAAGCGTTTCTTATCAATAGCAATAATGGATAAAGTGAAAGCGGCGCGGTTTACATATTCATGCAAGCGCTTCAATAGCATGGATATGGAATTGATGCTCACTGAATACTGTGCATTGTGCACATTGATTCCAGAACATGGTGGGCTGTAAATATTTTCTAGCTCAATCATTTGTAAGGACGGCAAGAGAATGGAGCAATTGGAGCTTGATTTAAGCTCGGATATACATATGTACCTGAGGTGAGAACAACATGTACATATTCTCATTGGTGCTTGGTGCTATTGAAGCGTTCCAGTCACTTGAAACCAACGACATGCAAGCCCTGGTGTATAATGTTAGATTTCGTGTGGCTCGGATCTAACTGTAATTACATATAAAAAGCTTCGCACAACTGGCCGCTCTCTCCGTTTGTTACGCTTCGGTTTTATGGTGGTGTACCGTTGCACCTGTCCCGCTTTGAAATAATTTGACAGATGCCTGCAATGTCAAAAGAAATAAAACTATACATTCGAAAGTCCTTTCAGCTTAAGACCAACGACATGCAAGCCCTGGTGTATAATCTTGGAGGATCTCGTGTGACTCGGATCTAAATGTAATTATAAAGGCTTTGCACAACTGGCCGCTCTCTCCGTTTGTTACGCTTCGGTCCAACTTCGGTCAAGTCCTTTCAGCTTTATCAGCGTTCCATCAGCAAGTCCGTAAACCCCCGAAGGAGGCCACCGTCTCCCCATTTGTAATGCCCTAGTTATCGATTGATAGATCCCCATGGTCTGATTCCACATAATACACTGTCAAACGAATTCAACTGTCTCAGTACCCTTGTGGTTCGGAATTTGCCTGCCAGACTAATCTGCTAGCTCGAAACTCTGTGCAAGTCCCAACTCTTCACGCTTGTGCTCCTTCGTTATAGGTTTCTATTCGAGCAGTGCATCTAATACACTCTTGAACGGTCAGACCGGTATCTTTTCACATTGCTTACGCCTGCAATGTCCAAACGAGGAAAGCCATACATTCTGAGTTACTTTAAAAGTCAGAACAAGACCGTACTCGTTCTTTACGCTGGCCGGTAAGCTCACCCCTTCTATCCTTTCAACGACCATATACTTACGCTGAAGACATGACTAGTCAAATCTCTCTTGAACCTCCAACCAACCTCTCGAACTTGGTCCCGGTGACTCTTCATTCTGTGCATTTTCCTTCACCTTAATGTGAGTGGACTCCCATGGCGCCCTAGCCCTCAATATTAATACATTTCCTTCTTTCTGAAGAATTACAAACCTCCATTCCACTTATTATCGGTGAGCCACGATAGTATTCTATTTCCCAAATTTTAACGCTTGCTCTTTGCAGATGTTCCCTTCAAAATTGACGACCTTGTTCACCTTTATTCTGTGCGTAGGGAGTGCTCTGACGCATCCCATCGTTCTGGAAGAGCGAGGTCAATCATTCCATTCAACCGCGAAAAATATCTCACTCTAACATTATACTGGCATAGCCGCCAAGGCCGAACTAGTGCTTCGGGAAACCAACACAAACAGCGCAAAATGGCACTTTGCTCTCGTTGTTCGTGCTCCTGGTACTACTGGCAAGATGTTAGCGATCGAGCATGCTGTCGACTATAAGGAAAAGTGTCTTGCATTCGACGATACCAAAGAGCGCGAGGTCAACGAAGGCAATGTTGTAATTTCAGTTGACCTTATAGCCAAGGGCGGTGAATCGGATGACGTGGAGCTTGCTGTTGCTGTCGCCGAAATAGCTGAGGAAGTCCCCAGCGCGACTAAAGCAGATGTTAACTCGGGGACCTTCCGGAACTGTTTCGATTTTGTCGCGGAGGCTGTTGACAAAATAAAAAAGAAGGGATATCTCTCAGCTGCGGATGCGAAAAAGTTTACCGACTACCACGCCGCACACGCTGCTGCAGTGAAGCAGTATACGGATGCAGTGACAATGAAGGCTTGCGCTCGTGATGGTACCGGTTGTAAACCAAAGTCTTCTAAGCCTGCAGCTAAGGAGGCCGCTGGAAAGAAACCTGGCAAGGATTAAAGTTCAGCGGGTATGTGTCAATATGCTTCGCTTTCAAGTTTTCTGATAGTCCCTCGTAATTTCAGACCGATTTATGAATATGGTTTACATGGTGGCCATCGGTGTAGACCTCGAAGGGCTTGGTGGAGTGGAAGTACAGTATGGAAGGATGGTTCTTGAATAAATATAATGCACATATGCACATATATACTTGTGACTTGCGGGAAAGCGGATAGGTCGCCAATTAAGCAACAGAATCACGACATCGCCGGCCTCTTCAAAAGTTCAATCTTGAATGCAATTAAAATATAAATGACTGGGGGGGATGGCCGCAAGCGGCGAAGGGCCGAACCTTTTGGGATCAGAGAGCATCGATTTCTTCGATGTCTTAAGTATGGATTACTCAAGTATAAGTGACATATAATAAACTAGTACTTATGCAGAAAATGATGAATGCTACAAGTTCGCTACCAAAACTTGAGCATTCGAAACCAAATATGGAAGCATTGTTTTCAGCATCATGAACCTCCTCAAGAATATTGACCTTTTTAGCCCATGATAAAATGTCGGTGTCATAATCAAGCATTGGATCAACAGCAGGCAGAGGAATGGGTACATGCTCAGATTTGTCAAAGTCTTTTGCCTCTGAGACTTCTGCGAATATGCTCAAATTTGCGTAGCTTTAAAGCCTCTGCACAAGAGAGAAACTGCTCTGGAAACGTCACCATGCACTACAGCAGCATCAGCAGCATTTTCACGATGAACAGGACAACTCGAGGTACATGAGTGAAGGGAAAACAAACATAGGTTAGTGGCGAACTCGCACAACCATTACAGATAAGATTGTGATATACCATTTATAGAAGGGCAGTACTAGCAGAAAAAGGAAATCTGTCGTCCCAATATGGATCCCGTGGGAAAAGTCTGGAAATAACACGCACTTGACATTCTTGTAAGGAGCCAAACCTAAAGGTTCGGCAATATCATTCTGGTGTCATCCAGCTTGCATTCTTTGGGTAAGTGTTTTTCGTGTTTTCATGAATTGCAGCGGACTCGGAGAAATAGTGGAATGGACCGGCGACGGAAACAACTAGTATACAGTTTCAAGCTGTGGTATAGTGCCATCTACGTCGAAAAAATGTAGCCATTTTAGTCCAAAGTGACAGAGAGCGCTGCAAAACGGACCACTAGTGTGAGCATATCGTACTCAGCTGCATGCTGGAACCTGAGTCTTGGCCGTGTATGCTGGGCCTTCTGCGGCGTCGCGGGTTCACTGCAAAGATATTCAAGGATGAGATTCAGAACCTGGTTAGGGTTAGGGATACTGTTTATAGGAGGCGGGAACGTTCAGAAGCGAGGTTGTACTTGAGAAAAGTGAAGTCTAGATCAATTAAGCGCTGGTAGTACGTGTACTTCCCGCAACTTCCACATACATCTCTCATCTCATCTGAAGATGTGCGTTGGGATTTTAACCAGTCTCCCTCTGCCTCCATTCTTCACACAAGCTACATTCCTTCTGCAGAAGATCTTGTCCATCTAAAAGCTCTTCTTACCAAACCCAACTTCGTACCGAACCTTTGGTCGCTCGCGTATAGAATCTGTTGGACAATCTCTCTCGAAAAAAGGAAGAAGTATGTCGATGCACATCACGCATTGATGTATCTCTTCCTGCGGAAACTCCCTCTCGGAAATATTTGTTTAGTGCCTTCCGGGGAGAACGATACGTGGTCAGGTACCTAACGCAGGCGCTTCTACTTCTGAGTACGATTTCAGGAGATTGGAGACGAATCGCTATCTCTACTCCTGCGCTGGAGTATACCCATCGATGAGCTTGGTTTTTTCAAGGTCGCTATGTCAATTCTAAAACATTAATGAATTGCTTGTCCCAGAGTCCGAGTCAAAGATCTACTCTATTGCTTGAGCGCAAACGGATAATCCGTGTATCCCTCTGGTGCAGTTGCGTTGGGGGCATAAAACTTGGTCCTATCCGGTTTGTTGAGAGGAATATCATGCTCCAAGCGGTAAGGAAGGTCGGGCTAAATAGTTTCATTAAATTAGTCTCACTGCACGAAACTAAAACCAAACACAAAACTTACATTCGCAATGTATAACCTCCCAAAGGCAACCAAATCCCCTTTCTTTTCTGCTGTCTTGATTGCACTCTCGCGGTCATGTCCTCCAGCACTGATAGACCATCTTGCGTTCCCCTCCTGCGTCCAAACCTCCCTTATGAAATCATTGTTTTCGTGTTCTGGTATGTTGTCCCTGAGCTCGAATCCATCTGCACGAGGCTCGACGAAATGAATGTAAGAAAGCGTAGGATGGGCTTTCTTGATTTCTTGTACGAGGTGTTTGAAGGTTGGTTTTGGATCTTTCATTTTCATTCCTGTGAATCCGTCAGTCACCCAAGCCAACAAGTTCCATGAAACCAGCAACCAACCTTGGAAAGTGTTCCATGGACTAATCCTAATCGCCGTCTTACTAGGCCCAACAGCTTTAACCACAGCGTCAACAACTTCCAATGCGAACCTCGCCCGATTCTCCACACTACCACCATAGCTATCTTCCCTCACGTTACTCACATCCTGCAAAAACTGATCAATCAAGTACCTTTTAATAGTCGTCAATTGCTACTTTAGATTCTATTAAATTGAATAATTACCCATTCGCGCCGTGAATTTCAACACCATCGAACCCTGCCCGCTCGACAGCGTTTTTAGCTGCGATCGAGTACCAACCGATGTATTTCTGGATTTCGGAGATGGTTAGTGGACGAGGTTTATTGGTGTAGTAGGGATCTATGGGGATGTCAGAGGCGGAGACAAAGGCATACGGATAGTCGGGTTCGACGTCAGGTTTTCCTGGGACGGCGGCACGTCCAAGTGCCCAAATTTGAAGGAAAATGAAAGATCCTTTAGCATGTACGGCGGCGGTAACCTATAGATTAGGGGTGTTAAAGAGAAACTTGGATATATAAAGCAGATACCCACTTCTTTCCAGCCAGCAATTTGTTCATCGCTCCAGATACCGGGAACGTGAGCGTATCCTCCCGCTTCATGTTTAATTAGGGTAGCCTCGGAGACGAGGAGGGTTCCGGGGATCGAGGCACGTTGAGCATAGTGTTCGGCGACGATAGGGAGCGGGACGTGATCTGCTGAAACTCGCATACGTGTAAGGGGAGCCATTACGACGCGGTGCTGGAGCAGCATGTCTCCAACCTGGGCAAGTTGGAAGAGCGCTGGAGAGGATGTTTGATTTTCGCTGGGAGTTGTGACCATTATGAAGATGTTAGGCTTGAACTTGAAACTTGGTGTAAAAGGTTTGTTGGGAAGAAAGAGGCAGATGCGACATCTTTTTATGACCTTGGTGACCCTCTATGACAAAGACAGAACTACATAGCTCCTATCTGAACCGCAAGAAATTTGTAATCGCACTGATGCATAATCCAAACTGAATGCGGCACTGACGCGTACACCGTTCCCAGAAAAATCGGAAAAAATCGGAGGATAGTCGCTGTAGGGTGCAAGTTAGTAATAAGTATAGTATAGTCTTAACGGGCATAAATATTAAACGTTTACCGGGTCCTGGAATCACGATTATTTCCTCTCCGCATTGCTCACATAGTCTTTCCGACGTCAAGGAAGATGCAACCCTTCGACTCTATAGAGTAATGGATAACCGAGGCTATCTCCCAAGTCAAGTTCTTCCTTCATTGGGATAACGTTGTAGACTCGGATGACTAGCCACTAGATCATTGTCAATGAGAGCGACTTGATCGAAATTTACGATGTCACTCTTACCCACTTGATCGTTTCAGTCGGTCTCAGCAGATTGAAATGTGCTGGGACTGTAGTAACTCAAGTTCAAGTCTTGACCTTCCCTAGGTGCGGGTTTATCGCAGAGATATTCGGAGACGAGCTTCAGAACCTCAATGGGTAATACTGCTTATCGGAGGTGTGCAGTGCATGGTGACGAGCTTGACTGGTGAAAAGTCAACGCGAAAAGTGATGAAGGCAAAGCAAAGGTAAGATCAATTAAGCGCCTGGTACTGGGCGCCACATAACTCTTCCCGTAACTACGACACATGGATATCTCTGAAGACTTGCGCTGGGATCTTGCCAAGTCTCCCTTTGCCTCCGTTCTCCCCACAAACTACGTTCCCTCTACAGAAGATTTGATACATTTAGCATTTAGAAGCTCTTACCGAACCCAAGCTCCACCTCAACGAGTTAGAACTTAGAAACGGAAGTAGCTCGCGTGCAGAATCTGTTGGATGATCCCTCTCGAAAGAGAGGAATTGTTCAGGAATATGTCGATGCACATCACGCTTTTATATCTCCCATGCGCCGTCTTCCTGAAGAAACTCTCTCTGAAATATTTGTTCATTACCTTCCGGAGAACGATATGCGTCAGGGACCTAACGCAGGCGCCTCTACTTTTGACTACGATTTCTCGAGACTGGAGACGAATCGCTATCGGCACTCCTGCGCTGTGGCAGTCGCTGCACATCCCCTCACAAATTAGCTCCCCGGCTATGGAGAGAAGGACTATGGGCTCTACTCTTTGGTTGGAACGCTCTAGATCGCTACCAATATCCATCTCGCTCAGTCTGGAGAGTATTTATCGTCTAAGCCCCGAGTCTGCTCGTGGCAGACATACATACGTGGAAACATTGCTGAAGTTTAGCAGCCGAGTCAAGGAGTTGATTTTCACTGGGTCATTTGATGATATGGCTCACCTTGATGCTCTCACATTAGTCAGTTTTCCTACCCGGAGGCCACAGAGTTCCCATTCACATGTCTTATTCAACGGATGCCGGTCTTGAAGAAGCTGAAGATGAATGGCTTCGTTCAAGATTGCACTGGGCACTATGGTCGATTGGAGCTGGATTGGACAAATCTGACTGAGCTCACATTACAACCTGCGATAGGATATCGGGAATCGGCTCTCTCTCCGCAGGAAATCCTGAACATTTTGGCACGTACTCGTCGTTTGCAGACACTCACAATTTTGATAGATATAGTATCCGATTGGGTACTTGCCGACGGAAATGCTGTCGTCAATCTTCCTGAAATGTGCGAGATGCAACTCATACTTTCAGGAAGCATCTCCCCATACAATCATAATAATATCGATGGCTCATTAGCGGTACCGACATTTGTCCCAATTTTTTTCCGCTTCCTCCTTTGCCCGTCGCTCAAGCGGTTCTCAGTCCGGAGCAGTCGAAAAGGTCTCATTGACATGCTCTCTGCGTTGCCATCAAGAGACGCTTTCGTTGAACATACCAATGTCAACGAATGAATTGCTCAAATGTCTCTCGCTCTTTCCGAGCCTTCGGTTTCTAGAGATTGGCGATAGAGGAATAATAGTAAATGATGAGGGTTCATTTGTTTTCGCTGTGGATGACTTTGTTCTTATGCGTCTCAGTTTCCGATGCACAGACTGATGCACTGTGTCCTCACACTCCAACAGATCCGAACCATCATTAATTCCACAGCTCCCACATTATATCATACCATAATAACGCTCCAGGCATGACATATCATGCTCTCCTCGATTTTCTTGAAAGTTGTATCCAAACATTGCAATCGTGTGATAGTATTTGACTAATCAAAGGAGTCGGACTTGCATCAGGAATGCACGTGTCTCCGTGAGATTCGGATTCGAAGATGCGCAGATTCGATATGCCAAATTCGTCTTCCAAGTTCTACATAGTGTTAGCTAATCATTCTACGGATATGCAAGTTCCTCGGCCTTCGAGGACAGCTGCTCAAAGTACCTTGTCATCCAGGTTAAGCGCATCGCCGTCTGACTTTACTGCTTGTTCTGAGCATGGAAGATGCTAGTTCGTTGGACCAGGATCTCCGATGATACTTTCTTAGCGTTGATGAGTACGATGCTCAGGACAGCTTCGTTATGGATAATATCCATGACTGAGATTCTTTCTTCTGCATCAAATGAAGTAATACTGTACAATGTAACCATACCTTTTTAAAGTTGACTCTGGTTTCTGCAAGCAAGCACTGTTTCTTCGCATCATCTGGTCTATTATTAATGATGGAGATGAGGCGGTTCGTATGATACTATGAAGAACTTCAATACAACTCACTGGACAGTGAAAAGCTACCGAGTCCTACCGTAGCAGCTGCTTAACTCCCAGTTAGCAAGTTGCGATGTGCGTTCTAGGGTACTTCACTTTCATTGGCCTCACCATACGCCCCATGCATATGATAAAACGAGAAATGTGTCTTGACGATTCATTGATATTCGAATAAAATCCAGTTTTATTCACAGTAACTAATCATAAATAATCGTATCATATGTTAAACTTTCTCCTCCTCATCATACGTTTCTTCGAGCTTGAACTCGAACTCGAAGTGTTGTCGGTTGAGGTTGAGTTCCACCAGAGCGTTGTCAGGCCTGTTGGGAACGTGTATGAGGCCTGGAGGAAAGGAGGAATAGAATAGCAAGTTAGGACAACCAAACCGAGGATAGATAAAGCGATGATGACTTGCCTGGCTCCCTTGGAAGGAGATAGTCTGTTTCACCGATGAACCAGCTATAAAACGAGAATCAATATTTGATTGGACTAAGGCCCAAAATATAGGGTACGCACTGTTCATAACCACAAGTGAATACTTGCTTCCAACAGCATACGCCACCGCGGTCAAATCTGAGCCTGAGCTCGTAGTATTGGCCGCGATCCTACTTCCAATGGAAGTCCCGTCATCGGAAGTGAACGCTCTAGCAAAGTGAGCCATAGAGTAATACTCCTGATTGTAAGTGACACCGCTTGGAGTAACTGTGGTGACCCCACGGCAGCCATTTCCGCAACTGTTTGAGCCTGGGTAGGGAGATACGCCGTTATCGGGAGAGGCAAAGATCCACATCATACCCTGGTGTACCAAGCAAGTCAGTTATGCGCGCAGGACGGGTATAGGAGCCAGGACTAACCGAAACAGTGTTTTGTGCAGACCATCTTCGATATTTACGCGTGAGTACACTGGTTGGAGAGATATAATTTACGACTTACAGGTTAGACACATACCACTGGACGTCGGTCCAGAAGTTTGATCCAGTCGTCCCAGCACACTCAGTTTGGTACATTGGCTGAGAAGGAACGATATCAGCCAGTCCTAACAGTGGCATGAAAAAAAAATACTCACTACATTGGGAAACTGGGAGGCAAAGGCACCCACGTCGCTTTGACTTCCTGCGTAGCAATGGAACCTAACGGTAGGGGTATTGAAGTGTAGAGAGAGTGGCCAATAATATCGATACACTTACGATACACCGGAAAATGCGCTCGGGGCGTCTTGAACCTATAAGATCCACGAGTCAGTTAAAAGATAATCAATGCCAGACAGAACTCACCATATCCACCGTGATACGTACCAGCATCTTGCCAGTTATGCTGTAAAATATAAAAACCCATTGTCAGTTATGAACAACCTCAATCAAAAGAAAGAATCTGAATCGCCCGTAACCCACCTCATACCCAATGACCTTGATATCACTAAGACTATTACTGTCGAGTAAACTTCGCAAGCGATTTAGCAATAGTGGCTTGTACATCAGCGGTCATGGAACAACTCGGGTACGTGGGATTGCTGTTTTCCGGTTCGTTCTGAATGGATACAGCAGCGACGAGGAGGCCTTTGGCTTTGAATGCTTGTACGGCTTTGAGGAGATACGTAGGGTCTGTACAGAGGATCATCAGAAATCATGAAGTAGGTTTTTGAGGGCAAGGTATACTCACAAGCGCTGACGTATTGGCTGCTGAGAGATCCTCCGTTCATAGTGTTACCATCCTTCATCCAGGCGGGCTTTGGAACACGGAGCGCTTCAGTTAGGTTTATTTATGCCAAAGGGGAATGCTTACTGGAGACCAGGGAAGAATGTGGATCTATGTAACGGATTCAGTCAGTATGATCGAATACAGAAAGATAGGACTGACCTTGGCATTCGAATTGACAGCAGCGATATCAGCCAACGTCGAGAAGAGATAGCTGGGTGCATTGTCTATCTCAAAAGAATTGAAAGACGTATCGCCGCTTGTATCATCCAAGCTGTAAGCTATACACCACAGATTGTTAAGAAGTATGCGTATACCAGCAGAGATCAAGGCTCACTCGTGTTGGAGAAATCGGAAGAGCCAATGGGTACCCGCAAGTAGTTCAACGCGGCGCCTTGAGGAGTGAACGCGTTCTGAAGGTATTGCTGGTACATAGAGGGATTGGCAGCCTAGAGTGCGAGTATGTAAGGATAAAGGAGTGAAGAATGTAGTGATTTGCGCACCTTGAGATCGGACATGGCTGCGGCAGCAGAATCGGCTTTGAGGGCGTTAGCAGAGTGGTAATGACAATGAGAAATGCAGCTCAACTAATAGAACTACCGAATCCAACGATCTGTTGATACACCGTGCTCGGATCGATGGTGATATCGGCTGAAGAGCTACTGTCAGAGGAAAACGAGAATGAGTCGGATATGGGGGAAAGTAGTTGTTGCTGGTCCGAGGTTGTGACCTAGATAAAACGCGTTCAAAAGTCGTTGATAAGACAAAGACAAAGAAACTCACAATTCCACTGATCGACTGTGCATGAACCGGTAGAATCCAACCAAAAATGCACACCACGGTGGCGGCAAAGAAAAGGGTGAACTCGGAAGAAGAAAACATCATATTCGTTAGAGGATTGAAACGACTCAGTCGCAAAAGAGATAATAACGAGCGAGAGATGATGTCTAGGAACCGGCCTAGAGAAGGAGCACTAGTACTTGACTGAGTGTATAGGATAGGTCCTGCCTAGCGAGCTGCGAGCGGATTGACGACCTGAGCCAAAGGGGCAACTTGCTTCGCGCGAAACATACAAAACGCCGTGCTTTATATATCTTCGCAAGGCGTGGGATATTTTCCGAATCCGTAAGGTCCAATCATCAGTGCGCGCTGATGGCATGATAATGCTGTGCCACGTCTAAGGCTTTATCCGATTGAGCCGATTCTACATCTAAGATCTAAGGACTTACCTCGAGAAGACGTAGAAATCGACGAACTCAAGGAAGGCCAGTAAAATCTCATGCATCGAGTGCTTTCATGGGTCCCGATGCTCCTGTGCCGACGACAGAAAAAGTGCGACTGCAGTGCTATCAAGGAGTTTCAAGCCCATTCCCATTTTAGACTGCCAAACAAGCTCCGCATATCAAAGATGGATAAGCCAAGGATATGCGGTAGGAGAAAGGACTAGGCAATGCGGGGACGAGTGATCCAAAAATTAGACGTGAAACCCGATGTTCCGTTCCAAGTTTAGGACAGAGGTACTTGATTGAGTTGCTTCTTCGGCATTGCCACTGATCATGATAGACTCTGCATATTTCCTCTAAATCCTGATTCTTTTCGCCCAGCCTGGAAATTCCCAATACTACCAGTCTATCAGCTCCCTACTTTCCAATCACCGATATCCCAGTATGCAGCTTTAGCCGTGTCCTCTGCCACTGTCTGGATATCTAACTTCGCTATTGCCAAAGCGCGTGCATGATGGATTGGAGCTTTTTCGAATCAAGCTATCGATCCACGGCGGGGCAGAGACTTTCTGGACCCTAGTCCTCGCGACACTTTCGTGCTTCTCCAACGATACGCTGAAGATGAACACACCGTACCGTTCGACTGTTCCACTGGTTACCGAAACCCGACTCCCCATCTCCTACAAACACCTGATCCTCCCCGAGAAATACCCGCCTCCTACTCCCCTTCTCGACTCCCTCTCTCCGCGTTACACAACAGGAGTTTGGTCATATCTTTGAAATCAAGATGCTGACGAGTCTTGGACGATATCTCGCGACGATGGTAACAAAGGAAGAATGTACGGACTTCTCATCGCCGATGAAGTTCATCTGGGAGGGTGCTCGCTTTCCAAGATGCATTTGAAAAGCTTTTTAACATCGTTAGAGAAGGAGGTGTTGAAGAGGGAGTTGTTGGGGTCGATAAATTTCCGCGGTTTAATTTGTCCAACCAAGTATGTATTCGTTCTGTTTCAGCTCATACCCCTGCTCACATACGATCAGAGCTACTTTCGAGAAACTGGACTGCCCCTTCTTCTTCTTCCTTCCCTGCTCCTTTTCTCCCAAAATATCCTGCTCGATGTTCCCGCACCACGGGAATTTGCTCTGCAATTCTAGGACGATGAAAAGTTGGTCAATGCACTGGCTGTCATTGCCATTTTAGGCTTGCTGCCTTTCATTTCACCTCTTGTCACATACCTTAACATCTCCTGACCAGGGTCGAGACTCGTATGTATTCACGCGCTGCTTGGTCGAAATCGCGCACACAACCTTTAAAACACAAGCACATCTTCTCCGCAAATCTCAACTTTCCTTTATCGGAGCTCATCATCCGTACATATCCGTACCGGAAACTAATGGCGAAGGATGGGATTGACGCGAAACTTTTGGTCCTCTCAAGCACGTCCTAGTGTCCTCGGCCCACTTTTCCAGCGTTCTCTTCTCTCATCTGCTGCGCTCATATTGTAAAATCCTCGCAGGGTCTATCCAACCCCAACCTCCAACCCAAATACCATCCTCCGTAGCTTTTGTTCCTGCCGACGGTCCAGCTCCAGAACCCACGCCTGATACTCACGAAGAGGACGATGATCCTCCGCGAACGCTGCTGCAGATCCTGGCAGAGCATTTATCCTTGGCATTCTTATCCAGGTTGAAAACGGATACATCAGACTTGAATCGAGAGAATGAGGTCGATTCGTTGTGAGATAATTAAGCTTTCTATGCCAGTGGTTATGGGAGGATCTTGCAGCATTGAGGGCCTTTTGAACTTTGGGGGACTGGGAATAGTACACGTCCATTTTTCGAGACGATATGCAGCTTTTTCTTGTAGATGCTATCAACCAAGTGACTGAGACGGATTTCCTTATTCCGAGTCTATGTGTATTCTTACTAGGGATCATGTATGAGTACAGCCGGCAACCTGGAGAAATTAGTAGGTAAACATCTACTTCGTTGTGTACGTTTTTCAAGCTAACTCATGTCTTTCAGTGCGACGATAAGTGCCATCCTAAATCGTCTTGGCGCAGACACCCTCCCTGGACGCATGGCTCGCCGAACGAGTCAATACTGTCAGTCCAGAAACACTCATGCAGTATTATACTAGCTCTATCCACATCTACAAGCCACCATCACTGCTGCAACTGCTAAATCGGATGCAGAAGGAGAAGTGTGGTTCGATTGGGCGTTTGTTGATTTCTGGAAACCGAATTGTTGTCAGTGGTATTGGACTAAATATGTTGTTGGTACGCTCATGTACGACTTGTGCATTAGACACCGTCCAAAGAGGGCTTTCTACTGATCCAGATCAGCTGGCTTCTACATCAGGTGCGTTTTGTTTCAATCAACTTGCGTACTGAATTTCCATACATGACCCAGCGCAGAGACACTTCTCCCTCGAAGATACACTCCGTAGTCAGCCACAGGAAATTGACAACTGCAACAACAAAAACCGCCTCCTCAAAAAAACAGTGCCGAGGGTGTGGACCTACTCTAGATAAAGGAGTTAAACTGATGCTTTTTTGTTCTTTCTTAGATTGCTGCCCTCAAATCAGAACTAGATTCTCTTCATGCTGGGCTTCAAGTTTTGGAAGCGAGGCAAAAGGAAGCTGAGAAGGAACAAGAGAACTTGTTGGTGCTTTGGGATGGAGCGACTGTGAAGCGGAAGCGGGATTGCGTGCAGCTGGGACGGAAGTATCTGAGGACGAGGGCTATGAAGACGATGAATGATTATTTAAATAAAAAGATAAAAGCGGCGCTGGATGTGCAGCTAGTTCCACGTAAATAGAGGATTTCCTTGTTCTGCGCTATATGAAGTGGAGAGTCTGGTGATCAGTTTTCCGAAAAACGTTTGATGAGCGGATATCTAGATCTCGGCGAACGCTCATTCTCAATGTCAATCAGCTGTCAATTGCAGCGGTATAAAAGTGTGGAAAGACTCGTTCCTCTTCTTCATCTTTACCATCATGACTGCAGAGTCTGTTCCTCCCAACGTGTGAGTATATTTCAAAATTGTTTCAATTCAGCAGCAAAATAAAACAAAATGAACACAGATATTTTCCAAATGCCTCCAATTTTGAGATTCATGGTTCTCAGTTCATGAATGTGCAGAACATGCATCTTAATAAAAGTTCAAGTAAGCTCAATATGAATGTTTTATGCATCTGTTTATTGCTAAACTGATGATAATTTGTAGTCAAGCACAAACTCCAAACAGAGCTGAAACCTATTAATGGTGCACATCTTAATCCAGACAAGACTTGCTTAAAGGGCACTAGGGTAGCAATTATAGCTGAAATACTGGCATGGATTCACAACCCAGATAATGAGGTTTCTAAACCATTCTTCCTGTGTGGAGAGGCTGGGACTGGCAAGTCAACTATAAGTCATACTATTGGGCAGAATGCAAAAGACACAAAATGTCTAGGGGCATTCTTTTGCTTTGACCGCAACTTTTCTGCTGAGCGTACACCAAGCAAAGCCTTGCAAACTATTGCTTATGACCTGAGCATTAGTTTTCCTGAATTTGGAAGGGCTTGGTGGAGGTATTGGAAGCTGACTCATATATCTTAAGTAGCATGAGTCTCAAAGAGCAGTGGAATAAGCTCATTATGGCACCTGCAAAATTTATTGCTCCCACTAGGCCTGTAGTAATTATAATTGATGCACTTGATGAATGTAGCCACAAAGAGGAGGGTGGAACAAGAGACATATTACTCTCTTTATTAATTTACGGTGTCTGTAAACTTCCTAAAAACTTTCATGTTCTTATCACATCCAGAATGGAAGGCAATGTACATGCAGCTGTTAATGAGGGTTTGGATGCAAATTTACTTCAAGCTCAGTACATGAGCAACCTTCAACAGACACATGAGGATATACACAAATATGTAGCTTATAGGATGATGTCAATGAAAGGTGCTTCTGGTGTTCTAAATGAGTCTCAATGCCAAATTCTTGCCGAAAAAGCGCAGGGATTTTTTCAATGGGCTTATACAGCATGTGAAGCACTACGTGGAAGAGGTAAAGCAGGGATAACAGTTAAGAAGCGCTTTGAACGATTTATGTCACTTTCTCCAAGCCACGGGAAAGATTTGCTGCCTCTTGATAAGCTATATAAATCAATTTTGGAAGATGTATTTGATTGTAATGATTCAGAGGCCATGTCTCAGTACAGAATGGTGATGGTACAGATATTGGCAGCATTTGAACCTCTTTCAAGTCTGTCACTGCAGAAAATACAATTATCCAGGTGTGAGTATCTTGGGGAAGATTATGATGATGAGGAACTTGATGCAGTCATTCATTTTCTGGGATCTCTGTTTACAGGCATAGATCAAAAAAATATGCCAATCAGACCAGTGCATACATCAGTCCGTGATTTTCTTGTGGATGAGAAGCGAAGTGGAGAATATGCAGTGATATTGAAGGAGGGACACCAAATGTTAGGCATTGGAACCCTCCAACTCATGATTACAGATCTTCATTTCAACATGTGTAATTTAGAAAGTTCATATCTTCTAAACTCCCAAGTTGAAAATCTGTCGGAGAGAATAACACAGAATATATCACCCGATCTTTCTTATGCATGTCACTTCTGGGGTAGCCACATCATTTACAGCCAGTCAGATACTATATTTGCCCCTCTATTGCGGAAATTCTTAACAACAGAGGTCTTACTATTCTGGATGGAGGTGCTGGGTATTCTGGGGAAGGTGGATGTGGTTTCTGAAACTGCAAAAGTTCTATTGGACTTCACTAATTCAGTGGTATGTATACATGCTATACTTGATGACATGGAGTGCTAAATGTTCATAATAGGAAGTCTGGGAGAATGATATACAAATTATTCTGGAAGAGATGCAACAGTTTATACAGGTTTTTGGGAGAATGATTGTGGATGCCACCCCACATTTGTATCTCTCTGGAGTACCATTCATCCCAAAGAAATCAGTTCTATTGCATCATTCTATCTTGCAACTGGAAAAATCGTTGAAAATATGTAGAGGATGGAGAATGTAGTTGGCCCTCCCAACAGGCAGTAATAACTGGGCACACATCATGGATAAACTCAGTCACATTTTCACCAGATGGCAAGAGGATTGCATCTGGATCTGATGACTATACACTGTGCATTTGGAATGCAGAGACTGGAATGATCATTGGTGAGCCACTGAGAGGGCACACAGCATCGGTAAAGTCAGTTGGATTTTCCCCTGATGGCAAGAGGATTGTATCTGGATCTGCTGACCAGACAGTGTGCATTTGGAACGCAGAGACTGGAATAATCATTGGAAACCCACTGCAAGGGCACACCAAACTTGTAAATTCAGTGGCCTTTTCCCCAGATGGCAGGAACATTATATCTGGATCTTATGACCAGACAGTGTGCATTTGGAATGCAGGACTGGAATTATCATTGGTGAGCCACTTCAAGGGCACAGACATCACATTACATCAGTTGCCTATTCTCCAGATGGCAGGAGGATTGTATCTGGATCATATGACCAGACAATACGAATTTGGAATGACTGAGATGACAAGGGCACACATCATGGGTAACTTCAGTTGCCTTTTCACCAAATGGCAAGAAGATTGTATCTGGGTCTTCTGACCAGACACTGCACATTTGGAATGCAGAGACTGGAATGATCATTGGAGAGCCACTGCAAGGGCATATGCATCATGTTACATCAGTTGCCTTTTCTCCAGATGGTAAGAGGATTGTATCTGGATCTTATGATCAGAAAGTGTATATTTGGAATGCAGAGACTGGAATGATCAGTGGAGAAATACTGCATGGGCACACAAGACTCATAAATTCAGTGGCCTTTTCACCAGATGGCAAGAGGGTTATATCTGGATCTTATGACCAGACAGTGCGCATTTGTAATGCAGAGACTGGAATGATCATTGGGGAGCCACTGCAAGGGCACACACAATCAGTAAGTTCAGTTGCCTTTTCACCTGATGGCAAGAGGATTGCATCTGGATCTCATAGCAAAACTGTGCACATTTGGAAGGCAGAGACTGATAAGATCATTAGAGAACCATTGCAAGGACACACAGGATGGGTCCGATCAGTTAGCCTTTTCCCCAGATGGCAAGAAAATTGTATCTGGGTCTGATGACAAGACAGTATGCATTTGGAATGCAGAGACCGGAATTATCATTGGGGTGCCACTGCAAAAGCATACAGCATCAGTTCATTCAGTGGCCTTTTCACCAGATGGCAAGAGCATTGTATCTGGATCTTGGGACCAGACAGTGTGCATTTGGAATGCAGAGACTGGAATGATCATTGGGCAGCCACTGCGAGGGCACACAGATTATGTTAGATCAGTTGCCTTTTCACCAGATGGCAAGAGGATTATTTCTGGATCTGATGACCAGACAGTGCGCATTTGGAGTGCAGAGACTGGAATGATTATTGGAGAGCCACTGCAAGGGCATGCATCATGGGTAAGTCTCAGTTGCCTTTTCACCAAATGGTAAGATGATTGTATCTGGATCTTGGGACCAGACATTGTTCATTTGGAATGCAGAGACTGGAATGATCATTGGAAACCCATTGCAAGGGCACACAGGATGGGTAAGATCAGTTGCCTTCTCCCCAGATGGCAAGAAAATTGTATCTGGGTCTGATGACAAGACAGTTGTGCGTTTGGAATGCAGAGACTGGAATTATCATTGGAGGGCCACTGGAAGGACACACAGCAGGAGTTAATTCAGTTGCCTTCTCTCCAGATGGCAATGAGAATTGTATCTGGATCTACAGACAAGACAGCATGCATTTGGAAGTGCAGAAACAGGAATGATCATTGGAGAACCACTGCAAGGGCACACAGATCATGTCAGATCAGTTACTTTTTCACCTGATGGCAGGAGGATTGTATCCGGATCTGATGATCAGACAGTGCGTATTCGGAATGCAGAGACTGGACTGATTATTGGAGAGCCACTGCAGGAGCACACAGATTATGTTAAATCAGTTTCCTCTTCTCCAGATGGCACAAGTATTGTATCTGAATCTTCTTACCAGACAGTGCACACTTTTAATCCTGGAACTTGGACTGAAACTTCCAAAAGCACATTTGCTTTATCATTCTGTCCTTGGCACCCTGAACATTATCTCACTCACACTCATTCATCGTTGCAAGGAGCTCATCTCAACTCTGATGGATGGCTTTGTAGTACTGATTCCTCTCTTCTGCTGTGGATTCCCCCAGAATATCGGCCAGGACTTATGTTCCCTTACATGCAAATCTTGATTGCAAGATATGATCCAATCTCTCTTGATCTGAGCGATTTTGTTCATGGTAAGAATTGGGTTAAATGTTTCAAGGTCGAGGACAGTTCTCATTAAATATATCTCCAATCATGTCTTTCTCTTCTACGTCGAAGCAGTTTATTTCTTGTCCGCTGTCTATTTTTTATGTCAATAATGAGTTCTGAATCATAGGTGGAGTAGGATATTTCATTTGGTGCCAAGCCAATCAATATTTCTTTTTCTTCCGAAATTTTAAGAGGGCTTTCTGCTCAGAGTACTTAATACATGATCATAAATGATGTGTATAATATCTGCAGCTTAAGTTGGCCCTTTTACTATTATTTATGCTCAAATATTAATAGTTCAAAGCACCTTTTTTCGAAAAATCATTCCTGAGCAAGAATAAAAAAATTTGAGTGAATTTTGAGGACATTGTCAAATGGTCTCAAACCAAATGGGATTTCAGGTCTTTAATTGTAAATAAGATTTCAATGCAAGTAACTAAGTAAGAGAAAGGCGAACAGTTGGAGGGGACTGCTATACTATGTAAGCATTCCCACACCCAGATATGGTATATCTTGATTAGACAGTAATCAAATAACTACATCAGCAAAACCTGTACCATCACAATACATTTCTTTCATCTCTGGAGCAAGGATAGTAATTCCAGAGATCTCCAGAGACCTCCAGAGACATCTGGAGAAGTTTGACAGCTTTTTGACAGCTGTCAGAGCTCTGGAGATCTCTGGAGACCTCTGGAGACCAACCAGATTTTGCTGATGCTACTACTACAGTACTAATGCTTGATGCTCTTACAAGCATCACAAGTCCATGACATGATGAATTGGTTCAGCCCTACACATTCCATATGATACTGGATGTGTTTTTGTTAGTACTACTACTCCAATTCAAAAAATTTCGAACCTACCCAAACCGTTTACAGTTTCGCAGCCTTTTCTCTTGTGCCTCCGTGCCGAGGTTACTACTGCTTCCACTGCTTCGGAAGCCAATCTGAAGCTACTAGAGGACTCTGTAAGCTCAAAATTATGATTCTGAATAAATTCCAAGAGTGTTCTGAGGGTATATAGGGGGGTGGAATTTTTTTTTTGTCCTGGCAGCTGGACTAACTAACCTACCCTCGGTAGGGCGCTTAATTTCTTGAGCCCCCTTGATATGCACTAGGTACATAGGAAAACCAGAGTCTTGTGTTAATGTCAAGATATTTAACTAAGAAATGGGGGAGAGAAACACCCACTTTTATTAGCAATTCCAAGTTGGTAAAGGCTGGCTGGTACAGTTCTGGTGCAGCAATCCAGGCTTCCTTGCCTGCAGAAATATTCAGTAAATCATACATAATTTAGCCAATAGTCTGATTTCTGAATAGGATGACCTGCAAGAAATTTGGGGACATCAGCAAAACCTGTGGAGCAAGGATAGTAATTCCAGAGATCTCTAGAGACCTCTGGAGACCAATCAGGTTTTGCTGATGGATGATAAGTGAGTGTATCTCTCCTTTAATGATGGGGCTTTTTCAAACATATCCTCTAGGAAGCATTGGTGAAGATAGTTCAAGGTGTTGCATGTAAGTAGAGCATGACACTCATCTTCAATTCCTGATTGACAGAATGCCAGAGCCTCCATTCACAAGGAACTTCATGAGGGCGGTACCTTTCTGCATAATGAGAGTAATCAATGGACCATCAGCAAAACCTAGGTGGTCTCCAGAGATCTCCAGAGCACCTGTAGCTTCTGGAGCAGCTGGAGCAAGGTTACCTATTCCAGAGACCAATATAAACCTCTGGAGATCTCTGGAGACCTCCAGAGGGCTATTCAATCAAGTTTCCATGTTGTGTAACCATGCATTAATAATATAAATTTGATATTCATTGTTTTTATGTAGTACTGTGATGATATTTAGGTGCACTGCAGCAGTTATTATTATGTAGTAGTAATAAGTGGCAAGTACTGGACAAGTCTTCTGTTTTTCCCCTCCCAATGTTTCCATAGTGCTCTTCTCAATTTCTGCCTCCATTGCCCAAACCCTTCTGCATTTCTGGAAATCACCTCTAAAAAGCAACATTATGTGAAAGTGAAACTTATGGTGAAAGGATGGAATGTTGCAACAGTGGGAGAAGGGGGAAAAAATACATGTTCATCTTTGTTGAAAGTTGAAAGCCCATGCATTTTATATCACTTCCTGATAGTTTACAGCATTGTTGATGACACAAGGAGTTGCTGACGGCAACCATCATTATGTTGAGGGCACTCGAGGCCATCATTTTTGGTGCTACTCTGGTTGACAGCCAGACTAGCTCCAAAAAAGGAAAGTCCAATCATTCTCAAAGTCTTGATCAGTGTATTCAACTCGATCCCGGAGTAAGTGTGTACAGAGTGTCACTACATTGATGCATCATGCTTGTACTATGGAAGCTCCACAGGACATTACTATTTTGTCCATGAGCTTTTTGATTCAGTCAGCATCATGCAAGTCAGTTATTGAACACATCATGGATATGGGGAGGTGAGAAAGTACATTGATGAGATTGTTTATCCAGTTCGCATATGCATGGTTAGATAATGAGAACACATTTTCGAGAGTAGCTTTTGTAAGATGGGCCAGGGAGGTCAGGAAAAGAATGACGAGGATTGATCTTCTGTGCATTTTCTTTAAACAGTAATCATTTTGTATTGCAGTTGTGCATTCAATGTTTCATTGTCGACAGTCGTACTACATCTTGGGTATGAACAGGGTTGTACAGCCTAAACTCATTCTATGTGAGACTCGGCGTGATTTTCATTGGCTCCTGTCATTAGATTCCTGGTTGTAATTCTATTTTTATGTTCGAACTCTGCATAGACTCAATGTATCCAATCCATCATTTGTTCATAGCTTAAGTATAGGGGCAATATTGAGGACTACAACCTGAATTTCACATTACGTGGTGTTCAGACCTCACGGTTCTACTCATAGTTCCATTTATATGGGCTGAATGACGAGGGCAGACACGGTATATGCGTTCGGCATCTTCATGATGGTGGTTGATAGGAGTAACAACAACGAAAACGACTTGAATTATATATACAATTCAAGAGTCACATTTCATGGTGTTCTAATCTCATACTCCCACTCATTGCTCTATTTATGTGGGTTGAGTGGCCTGTGTGGACACAATATATGCGCTCAGCGTGTTCATGATGGTGTTTAGGGTGTAAGTATTAGTTTACAAAAAACCCATGTCCTCCTAGATCTTGCATGACTCTCCCGCGAGCAGTGATGCTTCCGTTGATCAGAGCTTACGATATCGTTTCTTCATGCAGCAGTGGCACAACACTTTCTCATCAGGTAGTGCTAGCAAGGGTCGAGCGCTAAACATCCATTGTGCTGCAGGTAATGCGCACATATACTCCAATTCTCAACCTTTTGTAGTAGGCTTTAGAATCAACATTTGCTCATGTTAGATCCCAGATCAATTTGACAAGGAGAACCAGGAGAAAATCCCGAAGGTAAGCCACTGAATGGTTAGATGTAAGTTGGATGCCCTAGAAGATTCTCGAGCGTTTTCATTACTAGCGTAAGGCCTAGTCTCCTGTAGGCAGAGTGATACACGACATGAATGTAAGGCCCAAGTCCTGCGAAGCCTCTCAAGTCCCTTCAGAGGACGGCGATCACATTGAAATTTCACAGCTCGAAGCCGATGGGTCTCTGGCCAAGAGGTCTTAGAAACTCATTTGATTGGAGGCGGAGAAACGCCGGAAAACCAAACAAAAGAGATTGTTATAATTTCCCTTTGTGTAGTCACAATGAAAACCGTTTCAAGTAGACTGTCCAAAGTGACTGATACCGCTTCTCCCAACTTGACCGATGGAGGAAGCTCCATCGCCACAGCATTGCCAACCTGCGATAAAAGTCATCAGCACAACCCGCGCCGTGTAAAGGCGGTAATATCACAGCCTTTACGCACCATTATACACTGCGGGGCCCGTGTAAAGAAAAGATGGACCGCATATTTTTTTCAGCCTTGTGTATCTATTATACGTTGCCTTTATCATTAATGCACCTTTATACACCTTTATAGCTGTCTGACGTAGGCGGGAGGGCCAAGGTTGCTTTTTGATTTTTGATTTTTGATCTTTGATTTTTCACATGATTTTTCGCATTTGGTTTTTGTGTTTCACCTATTATCAGAGTGCTTAGTGTATATAGGGTATATCTCTGTCTAGCTTTCACTTGGTTGTCGGCTGTATAGGGCCAATTGAACCTGTCCTGCAAAGGTGCACAGGACATATATTACATCACATACCATCTGTTAACAAAGCTCTGATGGTGTACCTGTTTGATTCTCCCTTGCTGTGCAGTAACGCAAGCCCAGACTTACACTGAAACCATCAGGTTGTTAGTTCGATTCCCCCACTGGTCACTACCCATTTTGTTGCCTCTATCCCACGATAATTCTCGAAGTATGATTTTAATGCAGAAAATTGTTTTCACTTGTACATGTTTCTTTTTTAGCATCTTCATGACCTTCGGCTGTGAACCTCATGTACATAATATATGTGCATGTTGTCCTCAGGTTGTCCTCATGTTGTCCTCACATTTGTTGTCCTCATGTTGTCCTCATGTTGTCCTCATGCTGTCCTCATGCTGTGAACCTTGTATAAAGACCTCAGCCTCAAGTTGTGGAATGACTCCTGCCTCCTGCTCTCATACACAACTTGCTAGCAACAACAATCATGGCCTCTGGTGCAACCTCTGGGAAGCGGCGACCAAGTAAAAATGATAAAAGTAATTGAATCTGTTCATGGAACAATGTTAAGTACTGATCACTTATATAGGAATTGAGTGGTTTTTAGCCACTGATACTATCAATGCCATTGCAGCCCTCGCTCCAAATGATTATGAGAATGGCAGTCATCCTTTGCTTCAAAAGCTGCAAGCATTCACCAAACAACCTGCCAGTCCATGTGATGTTAGTGAATTTCCTGATCCAAGTATTGTCTCCTTTACTAAACTTTGAGTCAGTGGGATGGTTTTTTTCGCCACATTAGTGACATTGTTGCACAAATTTCCACAACTACCCATTCCAGTGAAGCAAGTTCGGTAATGCATGACAGCCTTTTGTATTATTCCCAGTGGCGATCACAGTCTGGTACACCTGCCTCTCATCTCTTTAAACGCCTACTGGTCAGTATTTTTTTGTTGCAATTTTACTCCTTTCTCTTAGTAATGCCCCAGATCAGTAATCTTGGGTTGAATTTCAAGCCCTATGCCATCCGCGAGGCCTTGATGCGGGGTGACGAAACATATACATTGGCCTGCGGTACAGTACTCAAACTTGTGCACCGCAACCCAGATTCCGAACCCAAATTCAAATCGTACCATCACTTGTATGATTTAGATGGGGAACACATGCGCAAAGGTGGCAAGGCTGTCAATGAAGCCAATGGCTTTCTTGTCATTCCTGCAGATGAATCTGTCTTATTCTATAGTGGGGGTATGTGATAGTTTTACTTCTTTTCATTATTGAGTTAATCCTTTTGGATAGATCCAGCCTCTTTCACAGAGGAGAATATTGAACTCACTGTCATACGAGGTGTTGCTCAACCACATAAACCACACCAGGCTGAGCACATATCCAAAAAATCGAAGGTTGGCTCTACTGACAGTGAGCTATTTTTTGCATGGCTTCTGGCTGTCATTTCCTTTGCAGTGGCTGTGCGCTCCAATACACGGGTATTTGTTCTTTCTTTTATCCTTGCCCCTTTAGTCACACATATGTTACAGCCTGAAGACCATCGTGTTAGATCAGGGCATGAAGGCCACATGGCTCAATTTGGCATTAATGGGGGTCCGCGCAATGCGCGCCAACTGGGTTGGGCCAAAAGTTACAAAACCACACTTTCTAGTGTGCAATGTACTGCCCATGATACAGATGTTATTGGTGCTGCTGGAATCTTCTGGTCTCTGATTCTATCTAGTATGCCTACAGAGGTCACAGAACATGTAATCAAGAAACTCCAACAGAATGAAATTCCTCACATTGCTAGCCACTTTGTTGAGCCAGGTCTGTAAACCTCCAATATCTTATATAGTGATGAATTTAATGCCAATGCTTCAGGACAAGGATTCCATGTACAGCTCGGTGAAACTGAAGTTATATTTCCTAATGCAAGTCGTGCACCACCAGAGCTCTATCTCAGTAGAGGCTATTCTGCGTATGGTTTTTATTTGTTTGTACTATGCAGTCTTATGTGCTAACTCCATTGCAGCTGGTCTCACATGGACCTGTGCTATGCATTGTGGGCATTCAATCTGGCTGTAGCATGTGAATACAATGCCAGTGCAGCAAGTGCAGGGAATGTCCCTATTCCTCCTTATGGAGGTGCCAACTTTGTCGATGTGAACCTTCGCATTGTAGTGGTAAATGCTCCTGGTACTTTGTTTGCTTTCAAACCAGACCATGTACATGGGACAACGGTATCTGGAGGAACAACTTATCATGAGCTCACATTTAAGAAAAATGCTACAGCCACTCCCCTGGTTAGTTTCACGAGTACTGTTGATGAAAATTGAATGGAGCAGTATAGTAGTATAGTAGTCCTTCATTGACAATAAAAGCTCACAATTCTACATAAAATGCAAAGCCAGCAAAATGAGATGAGGTAAAAATGAAATGGAGTAGCGAAATATAATGTACAAAAGCAACAGAATATATACATACTGATCATAAGGGGAATCGACCACACGATCTGATGGTTTCGGCATAAGTCCGGGCTTGCGTTACTGCACAGCAAGGGAGAATCAAACGGGTACACCATCAGAGCTTTGTTAACAGATGGTATATAATGTAATATGTGTCCTTTGCACCTTTGCAGGATAGGTTCAATTGGCCTTATACAGCCGACAACCAAGTGAAAGCTAGACAGGGATATACCCTATATACACTAAGCACTCTGATAATAGGTGAAACACAAAAACAAAATGCGAAAAATCATATGAAAAATCAAAGATCAAAAATCAAAGATCAAAAATCAAAAATTGAAAAGCAACCTTGGCCCTCCCGCCTACGTCAATGAGCTGTCATTACACGTGTTCATACAGCCGCTATTCCCGATTACAGTAATGAAAATTTCTTTTTGGAATTGCGCTTGCAATGAAATACATCAAAAAACACTTATTTCGTACCACTCGACACAGGGAATTAAGCTTTAAGATATAAGGAGATAAAGGGCACATACAATCAGCACAATGTGGTGAGCTTTACGCGGCCTTTCTCTACGGAAGACGGCTGGTAGATTTATGAAGGCAGTGTAGGATGTTTATCACGCTTAGCGACGGGGATCATTTAATCGACAATGGTATCATCAGATCGATAGATCATCTAAGATCACAGTAATGATGGTATTTTCAACATATAACGGTAGCGAAAATCCAGGCGTTGACTTTCCCTTCCCTCTCCCACTATACGGACTTGCATCTTGCCTGCTTCAAAGACTTTGAGTGGTACATAGGATAAATTTCATCAATAATCTCATTTCTCGCCGTGAAAACCTCACCTCGTACGTGTGTTACACTAAGCCAACAGGAAACATGTATTCAATCTCAAACCTTAGTATCCAGATGTTCACAGGGGCGTCGAACTTTAAAATTGAAGGCCATTCGACCTTCAATGCCGCTTCGACGATGAATATCACTTATAACACCATATCCCATCAGGATGGGAATCCTACAACAGTTGTCCCTTCAGGTAAATGTTTCTTCGGTAGGATCAAGGTCAATGTTGAGATCATTGAACAGGATATGTTGAGGGGATGACCCATTGTCCCACGTCCACTGCATTTTTCACGGGAAGAGATGATGCTTTACAGAATTTGGCCACCTTTTTCAGTGTGAATGAGAGCAGAAGGTCAATTTTCCTTTTGCATGGACTAGGTGGTGCTGGAAAAACACAATGCGCTCTGGAATTCATACGGAGATTCAAAGGAAGGTGTGTTATTGAGGAGAAAGTGGTTTTCTATATTCCGTGACCACTGACTTTTTTTTTTTAAAGATTCACGCAAATTTATTTCATCAGTGCTCACTCTGAAGAATTAATCAAAGCAAGCTTCTATGATATTGCAGTGCTTAATAATCCTAATGCGCCCCAGAGCTGGGAATCAGGACACAGATGGCTTGCAAGTCATGAGGAAGATTGGTTGATCCTGCTGGATAATGCTGATGATCCAAAAATCAACTTTGGCCAATTCTTGCCACCTTGCGATCATGGAAACATAATTATTACTTCCAGAAACCAAGGACTGGTGAATATTGCCATTGAGGCTTGTGAAATAAACTCCCTGCATCCTGGTGAGGCTTCTCAGCTACTTCTCAAACATGCTGTGAAGCGAGAAATTACTGTCCAAGAAGCATCAACAGCGGCCCTTATTTCAGAGGAGCTTCATTATTTTGCCTTGGCATTGGTACAGGCTGGTGCATATATCAAGCAGCACAATTGCCTTGGAAGTTATATCTCAAGGTTGAAAAAGCAAAAGGCTCAGTTACTGGGAAAGAATATGTTGCAAAATTTAGATAACTACAGGTTATCTATCTATTCTACATGGAATCTGAGCTGGAATGAGTTGGATGAGCCTAGCAGGATTTTCCTGAATCTATGCTCATATCTTCATAATGAGGGAATCCCTCGTGAGTTGTTCCAGAAAGCTGTTGAAAACATTAAAAGCATCAGCGAGCCTTTGGGTACAAGCAATGCACTTGCTTTAGCAACATCTGTTCTGGAAATCTTCACTGTAGACCAACAATGGGATGATATACAGATGGATGATATTATTCTCAACATCACATCCTACTCTCTGTTGAATGTTGTTCAGGATGGAGTATACTCCCTACATCCATTGGTTCATGAATGGATCAAGGATAGCATGCATCAGAAAGTCAAAGATGACATACAGATAGCTATCCAGGGCATTATCGCAGCATCAGTTTCAGCTGCAACAGAAGGGGATATCATATTTTTGAGGGCACTTGCTCCAAATATTATCAAAGTTGAGTATCTTGAAATCAATGAGATAGCAGTACAGAGGGCTATTGGAAACTTTTGGTATCGAATTGGTCATGGGGAAAAGACACTGAGGTGGTGGGAACCAGTCTTGAAGAAAATGAAAGAAAGTTTAGGCACACAACACCCTGATGTTCTGTCTCATACTGATGACTTAGCAAATGTCTATCTTAATCTTGGGAAATACAATGATGCTTTCCAATTGGTGGACCCACTTGTAATCACAGCAGCTACCATCTTTGGGAAGGAAGATCCCAAGACATTAAAATTTGAAACTGACTTGGCGTTATCATTATTAGGGCTTGGAAAATACAATGAAGCCTTGCAACTCCAACAAGCTGTGCTCGAGACATCACAGAGGATCTTGGGAATATTAGAGTTACGTTCCTAAATAGGAAGTAGCAGCAGTAAGTCCACACAGGACTTAGTAGTAACGGTCACACAGATCGATGGGGGGACAACGGTGTTTTTACAGGGTATAGTACCTAGGCTTATATACAGTCCTATGTACAAACGATATATCGGGCAAGTGGCTACTGCGTGAATATGTGTGGCTACTATCCATACGGTAAAGTGGGTACTGCGAGAGAGCAAGTGGATACGGCGAGAGACTGAGTGGAGTCTGCGAGACGATAACAGTGGAGTCTGCGAGACGATAACAGTGGAGTGCATGGGATGGTGATACAAACAAGTGGAGACTACGAGAAAGCGTTCCATGTATAGTTCAATAGAATATATTTACCTTTGATATTCCAACACTCCCCTTCAAACCTTTGCTAATCCCATGGATGCTGCGAAGTGTTTGGCTTTCATCGAAGGTAAGGCTTTAGTGAAGATGTCTGCCGTCATGTTTTCGGTAGGGCAGTATGTGAGACGAATTTTACCTTCCTCGATGACGTAGCGGATGAAGTGATATCGGATATCGATGTGTTTGGTCCTAGCGTGAAAACGATCATCCTTCACCAATGGCGATGGGG
>ML769492.1:0-163081 GCA_009733575.1 Gymnopus androsaceus JB14 | reverse complement strand
ACGTTGAGCTCCACCTGCGGTCCTAAGACTGATGTGACCTCTCTTCAAGATGAAAACAAGGAATGCTCGACTTAATAGCCGGGAAGTAGAATGAACAGCCTCAGTATTATTGATGTTACAAGAAGGCCACCCGTTTCAAAGGTTGTAGAGGACGATGCAGACGCGTCTGAGCGTGTACGAATCACTACAGGTCCTAAGATAGAACTGCGTTTCAGGTATCAAGTCTAACTTGTCATTCCGAGATAGAATAGCTACCTTATATACTGAGCGAGATATATGAAAATAGGAAAATGAGAGAAACTGAGCGAGATAGGATGAAACAGAGTAAGTAAATAGAAAGATAAATAATGTCCATATATGCGTGTATACTATGGTTTTGCCTCGAGGTTTTCCTGCCTTGTTCATTTGTCTTCCTCGATTGGGTCAACTTTTGGGATTTTGGTCCGAATCGACTCGAGTCATTTGCCTTTTTACAAGGCTCGCCAGTTCCTTTAGCAGAACAGCCCTCGGAAGTATTTCTATGTTTTTCCTTGCCAATGGGAGACTGGTTATTATCTCTAGTTCTGCGTGGTCTCGAGTCTAGATGCCTGGTAGCATATGGATCTCGGTAAAACGCTGAGGCTCGGATAGAAATACTCCTTGGTCCTTCCGTGCTCTAGAAGTAGCTACAGCAAGTGGGTCATGTGGCCGCGTTGGACTGCCGCGGCTATATGCCTGGGCGCTTTCCAGCGAGCGTCAACTTTGAGGGCACCTGTTAGGGTACTTCCCCATCTCGGTCCACCTTGCTTCATTTAATAAACTTGAGTGTCGTTTAGACTCCTCGGTGAGCTGATCGCGGAAGCGATGCCTCGTTAAGACTTCGATCCCTTGGGTATATCCTTCAATGACCTAGCCTAGTATAACTGGTATGTGGGCTCGTTTATCTGCCTCGGTCAGCAACTTGTTATCCAACAAGCTTGCCTCGCTACACCATACCATGCATAGGACTTTGATCGAGGCGCATTCACAAAGTTAAGTATGGTACCATTGCGTGTACCATTACTCTGCAACCTCTTGGGTAGTATAGGTCCTCGGTAGATTTTAACTATCAGCTCGGGCTCACTATAGTTCTCTTATTGACCGTGTTTTGTTACTAACAGAACCTAGGATTATTGGTTCTCCGCAGTTCTAGCGTTAGCCGAAAAATCGGCGTATCAACATATCTCGACTCGGGAAAAACCTCTCAGAAACTGTGGTCTGGAGTGAGTGTCTGGACGAGTTTTTTGTATTGCTCCATCCCAGCCACAATTTCTGTGTAAGAGTAACTGGAGGGCCAGCAGCGAGTATAATGGGTTGGATTTTGTTCGAGTCGAGTAGGAATAGGATGGGATTCATAGGAGGATATGGCTTCCTCCAATCCAATATAGTTCCCTAGTACATGCCCAGCAGCAGTTCCAAAAGAAAATGCACAGTACAGGAGGCAGCCTTTTGGGTCTATCTTGCGAACAGTTGCAACATCATGTTGCTGCCATTCCCTGCTAGAAGGCTCGTATGTTGCAATGGTAAAGAAGGGGTTGCCATTGAGAATTCCCTGATAGAATGGCAGGCAGTTCTGGATTGAGAAATAAGGGTAAGTGGCGATGTAACTTCGCAGTACGATTGGCTCTGTCGCTTCCTGTGGTCAAAAAGCATGAGTCTACAATTGATTGCAAAACAGAAAGTGATACACCAGTAGCCAAATTTTTATTGTTACCGTGTGCTCAAACTCTGCTGCCAGTGTATCTCTGCTATTCGCATTCTGATCCATTCAGTTGCGAATGTATGTCATTGTCAATCAATCTCAAAGTTGCGGATCACATGATCGTCATTTTTAGCGCTCAAATCTTGGAACTATGTAAGACTATCTATCATGTCAACAAATACCTGCCAGCCAGTGGTGTGGTCAAGCTTAGGTGAGTTAAGTTGTACATATGTATTGTAGGCAGTAGTATCAAAATCAACAGGTACCCACTGAAAACACTCTTCTCGTGTGCGCAGAATTGTCTCTCGAAGTGCTGCAATATCAGAGGTTGGCACTGCTACTCCGCAATTGGACAAACCATAGTTGTGAGGAAAATCGAAAATTACATTGGGTGCAGCACCTGTCGGAATATTGGCAGCATGCTGATTCCGAGTTTTGTGATTATTCCAGTATGCAACAAACTCATCTAGAGCTGACTGTACCACTTTCGGCCAGATCCAATTGAACAGAAGACTGAGAACAGTAAGTCAGCAAAAATATCGCACCTGATGAGCACCACTTACACATGCATTTCATTGCTTGGCTGAAAATACCCCTCATTGCGTCCAACTTCAATTGCTTCTCGCAATGTCTTGCCCTTGTATCGCAGCCAGTGATTCCATGATCCTTCAATAACAATGTTGTCGGTACTCTTAAGTGCAACAAATGAAGGAGTTTGCACATTTGGCAGGTATTTATCACTGTACAAAATGTCAAGTTATCAAACAATCTGCATACAGTCGAATTATTGGACCCACTGTAGAGCTTGATGACATGCATACATCTCGCCTGTCTCACTTCCACCATCTACAGTAAGCTTCTCGCATGTCACTGCCAAAGAGTTACAGTTAGCTCTACTATAGATAACATAAACATAATTACTCACTGCCATATTTCTCGACAAAGTCCAGATAAATATGCCCAACAGTGCTGCTACATCGGGCATTTGGAACCACAACATAGTGGAGAAGTTTACCTGCCGAGTGACAGTGCATTCCATAGATATCTATGCTCACAGGTCCCATGCGTAGTGCCTTGCTATTGAGTTTCTCATGGCCATCACAATGTACTTCCTGAAAAACCCCATCTCCTACTCTCAGTCTGCCTCGAACCCTCGGAATCTTCTTTCCTGGGAATCGCATCTCTGCTCCATGAGGGAAAACATCTCGCATAATGGAGCGAACTGTATCCCTTCCCAAGCAAACACTTGAATATAGGTTTCAAATCACAAAAGACAGAGAGCAAACCTTGGTATGAAAACTCCATCCTCTTGCCAGATATTTTGGACAATTGTCGATGGCCCATTTTGAGCAGCAATATCCTGGAAGACATGTTTCGTCACCAAAGTAGCAGCAACTGGAAGTGGTGGTGGTTTGTTTACTGTTGGAACCTTGAATTTGGCATTGAGTTTTTTCAGTGTTGACTTCCTGGTAGAAGATTATCAAAGAATATTTGGTGATACACATGAAAACTGACCCAATTTTATACCCCTCCTTCTCTTCAAGATATTGTAGCCTTTCACTCAAGCTAAGATTGCGACAGGCATAGTCATGCAAAAGTGCCGAAAGTTTTTCATCAGATGGTCCTAGTGAATAATGCGAGAATTGAACTCGGCAAGTGTTGTAAAGCAGCTTTTGTACTCACGGGTTCCATTATTATGTCCATTAGCACCTGAGGTATTGCCCATTGGATCAGGGGAAGTTGGATGATAATTTCGTCGAGCAGCCTCAAGGTATTTATGGACTATCAGTTGGCACCATCAGTGATAGCCATCAGGTCCATGGTGCACCATGGCATCTGCAGTGCCCACCATGGTTGCCAGAGTGGACTTGATGGTGCCCAGGCTACTTTGCATATAATGTAAACAATTTTTGAGGAAATTTTTCCAGCATTCCCATATCATGGCCGATGATCTTAGTTGTTATGATGCCATGAATCCTACTCATGGCTGTCGCCGAGAGTTCCCATACAAGGACTATCCTGGTCTATGTGCAAGATGCTCCCATCTCTCAAAACTCACCGATGCTGAGCAAATTCAGCATGATCTGGTATGTGTATCAGCTACTAGTCAGACAAGTTATCTTGACTAACTGTTCTTAATAGGCTACACCAACCTGCTCAGGCTGTGGAGGTATCTTTGCACATCTCGCCCCGAACACTCAGTGTGGAATCTGCGAAAGAAAAAGTTTGTATTGAAGGTTTTTTTCCCACTGATTTTCAAAGACTTATGGTTCGACAGGCAAGTCTTCAGATTCCTCGAGTCAAGACATCCAAGCAATGAAAAGAAGGAGCAGAGGGGATGCAATGGCCGCTCGCACAATTCCAAGTAATGTCAAAAAAGGAGCAGCTCTGACAGTGCAAGCACAGGCTTCAGTCTCAAAAGCAGCTGTGCATGCTTCGGGTGCACAGGGTGGCCGCGAGATCCAGGTATTTCTGTCACCTGTCATTCCTAAAGGAACTTTGCTTTGGAATAAACTGGGGGTGGCAATTGATACTTTCACAGAGACAGTAGATTTTGATGGTAAGGATTCAATCCAAGTTAATATGCATACATTCTAATATGTCTCATCCACATGTTGTTGACAAACTAATCAGAATTTGGAATGTGAAATGGGATGTTGCTAGTAAAGAAAGCTTGAACTCGTATGTCACCTTCATAATCTGATATAAAATGCATACTGATATGGTCATATGGCTAGTGAGTTCATCGACTTACACCTCTTCAACCACATGGCCTTTCTTCCAGGAAGCACTGCTCAAAAAATTGGGCATTTCCATGATGTTCACGAAAAGATTTTGAATCCTGATCCTACAAAAAGATGCCCTTCGACCACAAAACCTAGCAAAGGACCTTTTGTTTATCTGGAAGGGTTTATTGATGTTGCCAAGGTTTGTTTCATACTTGTAAACTTGAATCTACATATTTTAAACTCCCTGGCACAGTTCGAGGAAGTGACTGGGGTTGCAGCCCCTAAATGGATCAAAACAGACAAGGAACTGGGGAAGAAACGCAAAAGTATTGGTCTTGCATCAGAGGCTATGATTTCGACTGTGAAACAATCAAAAGGTATGTGTGTCGCAGTTCTGGAAACTTGAATTTGACTTGGGTCTTGAAGTGCCTCAAACCCTCCAATCAACCTGGGTTGTTCGTACTCCTCAGGGTACAACCAAAATAGGGCTTGTATTTGGGTCAATTGAAGATAACAACGAGGGCGAAACTCAAATCTGGTACCCCAAAGTCACTGATGATCCTGAAGTGAGTGTCCAGACTGGATACATTGCCAATGAAGAATTTGGTAGGGGTGCAACAAAGCTTGTGTTCAAGGTATGTGTTGCAAATACTGACATTGATGACCTTCAATATTTACATGGCACCCTCTAGCTCATCCTTGACAACAAAGAGTGGGCAGCCAAACGCTTCTGGAATACAGGAAATGATATAGTTACCACAGAGCAGAACAAGACTGAGGTCGAGAATGAAGTCCTTCGTCTTAAACAACTTCAAGAAATTCTGTCCGAGTTTATGAACCATGCAAAGAAAAATCTAGCTAGTGTTTCGACAGGTAAGATATCCATGCATGTGGAGCAATATATCTTGCTGATTAGCATTTTGCAGATATCAAAGTTGCCAATTTTCACCTTGCTGTTGAAGTGGTGGGAAGTGGCGAGCCTTCTCCAGCTTCAGGTATTACCCCCGATGAATATTCTGCACTGGACCAAAGGAAGGATTTTATCATATGGTTACTTGAGCCTATGCGATCAACCACAAGACAGCCAAACAAGTGGTCAGGCACAATGCAGCACCCAGCCCATAACAGTAAAGTGGGTGACACTCTGACTTGCTTTGTACACTTTGCCTACCAATGGACTGAAAAAACAATGGTTTTTGCTGATCTGCAAAGTATGTTATGGTCCATTGCTGCATAAAATGTCCCTCAATTATTTCTTTATTCTAGCAATGAGGGTTGGCGATCCTGAGTCTGGTGGCGAATGGCAAGTACTATTTGATGTCATGACTCACACTTTGGGAGGGTCAGTCAGTTCCATGGCTATTGACTCTACTTACTCCATGCTAATAATCTGCTGCAGTGACAGTGGTGTTGGTGACCATGGCTTAAAAGGGATACAGGAATTCGTCAATATGCATCAGTGCAATAAGAAGTGCAATGACCTTCTACTTGCTTCACTTAAGGAGGAAAACACTCAGAAAAATGCTACAGCCACTCCCCTGGTTAGTTTCACAAGTACTGTTGATGAAAATTGAATGGAGCAGTATAGTAGTATAGTAGTCCTTCATTGACAATAAAAGCTCACAATTCTACATAAAATGCAAAGCCAGCAAAATGAGATGAGGTAAAAATGAAATGGAGTAGCGAAATATAATGTACAAAAGCAACAGAATATATACATACTGATCATAAGGGGAACCGACCACACGATCTGATGGTTTCGGCATAAGTCTGGGCTTGCGTTACTGCACAGCAAGGGAGAATCAAACGGGTACACCATCAGAGCTTTGTTAACAGATGGTATGTAATGTAATATGTGTCCTTTGCACCTTTGCAGGATAGGTTCAATTGGCCTTATACAGCCAACAACCAAGTGAAAGCTAGACAGGGATATACCCTATATACACTAAGCACTCTGATAATAGGTGAAACACAAAAACAAAATGCGAAAAATCATATGAAAAATCAAAGATCAAAAATCAAAAATCGAAAAGCAACCTTGGCCCTCCCGCCTACGTCACATAGTGAGAGAAGCTTTCGAAGAAAATACCAAAGATGGCCAGAAAAACGGAACATGGGCAGAGAACAAAAATGCATTGTAATCGAATCATAATGCTCTAGACATATTTCCTCACAGTTAGAATATATGACATTGCCACTAAGATATGGGAAGGTGCTGGCCATCACAATGCAATATGAGGTCGAGATGGCAATACGCTGCAATGCAGTCTAAACATTTCGTCAAGGATGGGAATGGATAATATTCAATTGCGATTAGATTAGATGATTCTTCGTATTGCCCTTTCACGCCATCCGTCAGCATACTTTCCCCGATTTACTGATGCAAAGAAAACTCGAACTTCGCTCAGGTTCTTGGTCCCCCGATGTCGTGTTTCTTCGCTTTCATTCTCTCGACCTTTTCTGCTACAGCGTACTCCAAAATCTATTCCGTTGTCTCAGAATTACCGGAAGATGTGAATTATGACTTCATAATTGTAGGAGGTACGCTATTCATGAGTCAGTATGCGGACTCGGAGCTAACACATACATACCTTCACAGGGGGTACAGCTGGTTGTGTCCTCGCAAACAGATTGTCCGCAAATCCCCGTGTTAACGTCCTCGTTATTGAAGCGGGTTCAACGTTGGTCATTTTCTTCTGAGTATTGATTTGTACTTACAACTGCTTTGCCGGTAGCCCAGACTCTGCTTTGAACGTTGAGGTGCCATTCTTTGTCAGTATCCTATTTCTTTGCCATAAACTGCAAAATGCTTATTTCCTAACTCTCAAAGGCACCATTCTTAAAAGGCACTACCTTCGACTGGAACTTCACTTCGGTTGCTCAGCCTTCATTGAACAATCGCACGGTCTATTATGAGCGAGGTCATACTCTAGGCGGAAGCAGTGTTGTCAGTAAGTGCTTCATAAAATATATGTCCGATAATAGTTGGCCGACAAAATCAGACCTACTGGCTTTCAATCGAGGATCGAACGACTTCTGGGACCGCTGGGCCACATTGACCAACGATTCCCAATGGTCCTGGGAAAACATAGAACCTTACTACATGAGGGTATGTTTCATATCATTGGTATAACTTATGATTCTTACTACCTCTTGTCCTAGACCTCCCAATTGGCAGATCCACACAGCGGCCTCATTCCATCTGCTCATGGCGATGGTCCTGTTCTAGTCTCTACACCGGGGTTTGAGACTATCCTTAATGAACCAGTTATTGATACTGCGAAATCGATTGGTGGTCGTTTCTCTTTTCAAACGGATTGGAACGCGGGCAACTTTACTGCTCTCGTGAGTGGTCCTACTTTATGCGTTTTTAAAAACCAATCTCTCATTTTGTACAAGGTGGATCGATGACTCTTGCATCCAGCGATCCATTTGCAGCGCCATTAATCGATGCACAACGTTGCTGTCTCATCCCTTCGATCAAGCCGCTATGGCTCAGGCCATGCTGGACGCAGAGACTCTTCTTGCGTATGTTATCTGTTCCAAACATCCATTCTTTGATTGACTGTTCAACTAAGCTCTCCGTTGCTCGCTGTCTTCAATCCATCGCCCTATGGTACGCTTCAAGATGCTACGACATTCGATTCTCGCGTGGCCTATGCACGCAATTTGACTGCGCCCCCCAACCAGTAGGTTTCTTGCTTAGTTGAAGTGTAGTGCGCTGGCTTGGTACTGACATTGGTGTTACTTCCAGCCCGGTTGGTACTGCGGCCATGTCACCTACGTCAGCCTCCTGGGGTGTCCTCGACTCCAATCTCCTTGTCAAGAAAGTTTCTGGCCTTCGTGTTGTGGACGCATCCGCCTTTGTTCGACACCTATCTCTTGTCAATCGCACTGTATCACTGATTAATGTTGTTTTCAGCCCGCGATCCCAGAATGCCATCCTCAAGCTGTCGTTTATACACTTGCCGAAAGAGCAGCGACTATTATAGAAGAAACATGGCAGGCGAAATATGATTACTAGTGATGTTAGTCGTGATGTGTCCGAGCTCGACTACGCCAATCCAAACGATTGGGTACACGTGAAAGGTTGCGCAGTTTGATATGAAGGCGATTGAGGAGAGCTATAGGGAGGAGAGGGAGAAGAGGGAGGAGGGAGGGGGAGGAAGAACAGAAGCCCAAGAGGGTACTAAGAGTAGCGGGGTTGCTGCAAAGCGAGGTTTTTTAATCTATTTTGGATACATGTAGATGTTTTGTAGATATTTTGTAGAGTACATAGGAGGCAACAGTAGAAAGGAACAAGTACTTATTAGTATCGTATGATCAAGGAACCGGGGATTTAGTCGTGGTCGAAAATGGTGGTGGTAGAAGCGATGTTCCGCAGAGAAATGGGTGAGGAGGATGTTGTGTGCGTTCATTCTGTCAAATGTTTTTAAGGTAAGCCCGTAAATTGTGATCAAATGAAACCCGCAAATCCAAGGTAAGTCCTCTTCCCAATCCCAATAGCCTTGCCCAGCAGTACTATGCGCCTTCCGCGCAGCCATTTTGACTTGATCAGGTTCGTCGGTCATTGTGACTTCATGGGTGAGGGAAGTCCGTTGAACTACGTAGACGAGCGAGTCGGAGGGTATGGTGTCGGCAGAGAAACTGCAAGGGAGTTGGTTTGGGTAGAACAAACGGGGATGGGGGAAAGCAAGGGGAAGGGAATGAGCGGGACAAGGAAGCAAGACCGTGAGAGGCACGAAGGAAGAGAGAATAACAAGAAAAACGAAACGAATTGAAGGAACTCACACAGCACTCCCCCGTGCACACTGAGCTGAAGTTGGCTAGATGAGCTTATTTAGGTACATACTTAAAACTAGTTACAGTATAATTAACCTGGGACTCCCTAGTAAGGTTCTACCGTATGCCATAGAGCTATGAGATCGGCCTTACTGGGGTCAACGGGTCTGTGGGTGTCGAACCGCGCCGTTTCGTGCTCCCGGTGTACTTTTAATCGTTTAGCGCTGGTCAAGCAGAGTCTGCAGACTAGGCGAGCCTGACGAAGGAGCTTCTCTCGGGGGAACACTCTTCCAACTCTCCTTGTGTGCTCATCGTATGTAGTAGCATGCTCAAGCCCAGCTGCAGCTTAGACTGTAACCCTCTCGAGCCACATGCAAGTCGCGTCTCGATATTTCCGTCTCGTGCTTTTACAAGACCAAGACTACAAGTCTGAAGTCTGATACCAAAGCAAGTCCATTAACCTGTAAATTCTTCTTCGACCAGTGTTCATTACCGGCAATGAAATCTGCTCTGACAACCTTTCCTCTCCGACCAACCCATCCCCCATTCTCCCATTTCATATAAACACCTTCCACTCTCCCGTCGTAAAACATTGACGGACTTTGCACCATCTCCTTGAGCCTTTCCTCCGAAGGCATCTCCCCCTCATACACAAGCGGAACGATCGCAATAGTTGTTCGTTCCAACAACCCCTGTAACGTCCGTCTATTAACAAAGACACCCAAACTTCGGTCGTACAAATCAAACGCCATAAATCGATCCGGTAGACGACTGTAGGGAATTGAATGCGTGGCGTAAAGCCATTCTCCGAATAGGACATATCGTTCGGGAAAGTGTTCATCGCGGTTGAGCAATTGGAACAACTCATCACGGTGAACATCAACCCAATGACCAAGTTTCTTGAACTGTTCGTGGCTGGAACTATTCACATAATGCGAGCGATTCTGCACGATGATTTGCGAACGGTCAGAGGAGAAGGAGAATCCCATATTTGCACCGTCAACCTTTTCTGTTATTACCACACGCCCGGAAAACGGCGAGATAGACGAAGGTGGGAGAATGAGGTCGTCGGAGGTAGCAGCTCCAAGATCCAGAAGGTGCGCTGTTCGAGGGAACTTGTATATCCCAATACGAGAGGAAAGGCGAAGAACAAGCTCGTGAGCGGCTTCAAATGATCGGATGATGATAATTGCTTTAAACCCTTCCTTTAAAGATGGGCGAACAAATGATTTATTCATCTGGTCCACTGCAGCGCGTACCCGACCTCCAGGTGGGAGTGTGGGATGGCCTATACGCATCTGAGCTCTGGAGAGACAAAGCTCTTGTGGATAATCAAACCAAATACACACTGGGTTTCTCGCCCAGTTCGAAGCAAGGCTAAGCCACCATTGGCGATCCACGTCGGAGGTGTTACACCTGTCTAACAGAACCCTGCCGTTTCGCTCATATCCGATCTCTCTCTCGCAAGATGCACGACTTCCGGACTCGTCTTGGGAGATGTATGCCCAGCCCTTCCGGTCTCGTGCAATTAGACACCGAGAAAGCCAGGACTTTCCTGATCCTGGAAGACCAATCAACATAAACAAATTCGCATCGGCTTCGAGCTCTCCGTCAATGACTAGCTGACAGGGTGGTGGCTCTGAAGGGCGATCTGGAAAAACGGACTGTCTCTTCCAAATGGTACTGCACCACTTGGAAACAAAGGCTTCCTGCTGGGAAGTTTCCAAGCTTCCAGGCCTTAGACTACGAAGAGCGGAAATGGCTTCGTTCGCAGAAAGCTCTGGATGATCTTGGTCCAAACGTGACTTGCTAAACCCGTAGGCAGCAAGATAGCACGCAATGACAGTTCCTGCGCGCCCTTTACCGCCTCCGCAGTGGACCAAGATTGGGACCTTGGTATCATCTTGCAAGAGCTGCATAATGACATCCATCTGCTCAATAGAAGGGGGATGGTAGTTTGGAATCGGGAGGAAGCTGTTCGAAATAGGTTTGTCGGTAAACCAGGCTTGCGGAAGAGGCTCTTCCTCAGTCAAAGTGAGCACCGTGCGAATGCCCATTGAAGACAGAGCGGAGATGTCGGCTTCAGTTTTCGGCGTAGACATAACTGCAAGATAAAATTCACACTACTTCATAGAGAAGAGCAAAATAGAAAACACACCACAGAGATGAAAAGGGACGATCCAACGGAAAAATCGTGGTAGTCTTTGGAACGCTACTGCTGGTGTTGTGCTGGGAATGGGTAGATAGAGCTGGTTTCGAGACTCTAAGCAAAGCGTAGGAGAAAGCACAAGGCTATCGAGAGCGCCTTTCAGATTCTCTGACCATGGAAGGGACAGTAATGATGCAAGACGTTCCGGTACTTCCTTCTTTTCGGATTCCTGGAAGACTGGTCCCCACTCCGAATAATGAGAACATTTCTCGATCCATTTGAGACAGAAACGCCGTACTTTGTCCTCCGAAGAGAGGTCAAATGCACGAGCGTAAGAGAGCATGGCAAGTTTATACTGGGAGCCCTGAAATGCAGCATCTGCAAGTCTCAGGTAACCGCGAAAAGAGTCGGGCTGCGCGAGGATGAGGTCTACACAGTAGAGTTGAGCTGTAGAATAATCGGAGAGGAGATGAAGAGTGAAGACTAGATGATCCAAGAGCTCTGGCGAGGGATGCGCTGGGAATTGGCCAGGTAAGAGGCCGTGGATGCTGTAGTCCGTGTCCGTCTCCACGTCCTGCTTGCCATTAGCAGTAAGACAGATGTGGAAGTTAATAGGAGCTAGACCTAGGCTCTTCCTTAGCTGTTGTCCTTCCGCCCATACGATGACTGCAAAGTAGAGTTCCTTGGTATGGCTTTTACCGGCCCCAATACAATATACGCGTGAGGTCTCTGCTTTGAGCGCATCAACTCTATCGACAGAAAGATTCAGCAGCTCCGATTCGGTAAGAACGGTCATATAGAAATGTTTTCGAGGCTCTGCATTTGCTGGAACAGCAGAGAGGGCCTCTGAGACCAAATCTCGAATGCCATCTCCAGCAAGAACTAGGCCTGCCCCGTGAAGTCTTTGAAGATTGTATTTCAAATTAGAAGCCATATGAGTTCGCTTGCAGCACGCGAGTAGAGATGAGATATAAAGAGATTCATCATTGGAATAATGCACTTATAGACTGGGGTCGGTGCCGTGGACGATAGATCATGACGGTTGATGACTGAAAATTGGCAACGCTTTTTTGTGGCTGTTCTCCGATCATTTATATCGCTTTGACCATATCCACTACTATCTGTGATTGTCCCTGCAGGAGGTCGCTGCATTCGATGCTGGGGTTAGCTGAGACTAATTTACAGAGCCTGAGACGACAATTTAAACACACGCAAGATGAAAATGGTACGCTGCCAGTGCAAATTGCCTCTTTAATCAAGTTGCTTTCAATCTTGTCTTCCCTACGCCGACTCAAACTACAGTCACGCTCCGTCGAGGATGCTAGTGAAAAATGGACTGATAGAACCTTCTCAGGTCAATTAATGCTTTCCTTTCCGAATTTTTTTGAAGCTGGGTCCATCCGTGTCGACTCCAGCCTCGTAATTTCAGTTCAGCCCAGTCTTCCAACGCTTTCTGGCACCCGGATATCCAATGACAATGCACTCCAGGCGACGTCGCTAGGTCTGTAGAACTGTTCTTGCCGCGACGATGGTAGGAAACTGGCGAGGCTTACACTCCGAGAAGCCTTGAAGTCCCTGCAACTCGCTCGTGGATTGAGCTCAACGTAATATTTGTATTTGCTTCCTGCGGAATCGTACCGCGAATTACTGCTATAATCGGTTATGCGACAATATAAAACTGGCTGCCAGTTACATGGTTCCCTTGACCTACTATCTCTCGCTACTCCTGGGTGTGCGACGTCAAGTGCAGGCCAGATAGGTCAATGATTCTCCCAGCCTCTCATACTACTCCCCGCCATCGTCATCTTCGGCGTCGTGCTTCTTGGCAGAGAATGCATGGCTCCAGCTGAAGCTCAGACATGAGCTCTTAGCACCTAGTCGATGATACTCTGACCTTTCTCGCAGGTGTACGCTCGTTGGTGTGTTGGATGCATTCTGTGTCCATCAACGGTTCCAGTCATCGTTGTTATGAAAAGAGAACAAAAACAAGAAATGTGGCTGTGTGACTGCTTTGCACCATGGTCAGCCCGAGTTGAATCGAGATCGGGGGATTCCTGTACACTCCTCATGGGCTTCTTGAATTATTTCTAGCGAATATCTTCACGTTTACGAAGCCATTACTGAATCGATCCACCTCTCTAACCAGCGAGAGCAGACGTTCGTGAGTGTCTGTATCTTTTTCATTGTTGTCACTCACTGACAAATCATTCCACAGCGTTGTTTTTTTCCTTAGAAGGTCTTTTCCAGCACATGGAAACCAATCAAAAAAGCTGTCGAAAAATATTTCCTTTTTGTTAAGCGGTTGGCATAAGCCGTTGCTGCTTGGACCGTCGGATTCCCTTGAAAGGAGATTCTTGAGTGCCACTCGAGGGCGCAGTCTATATAAGGTAGAAACCGAATTGGTTCGCACACCAATCCACCCATTTTTTGAAAGCGGTTATAATCCCGCCAATTCGAACATGCTTCTCCTCATCCAGCAGCTTCCGCCGCTCTCTCCCCATCTGGAATACCCATTCCTCGCTATATCGCCTCTTCTTAGGACTCAATAGTAGCCATATATTGCTCAAGATGCCCCGCGCAACCTCTTTGGTTGGTGTTCTTTCTTCACCTTGATCCCAGCTTTACTAACGCATGTTTACTTATAGAAACTTATTAACCAGTCTGCTTGCCAATGCAATGAGTGTGGTGTCGTAATCGCTCACCGCCACGACATGCGCAGACACATGCGCACTCATGGGGTCGGGATGGCACAAGTGTGAGTGATTATCATCTGGGTCCAAGCTCTGCGTACTGATGTCATTTTTCGTAGGAAATATCAATGCTCATGGCCCGATTGCTCTTTCGAGGCCCTTCAAAAGTCCAACCTCAACACCCACTACCGCACTCAGTGAGTTTCCACTATATAAGTTATATAGTCATCAATCTAATGTCATTCACAGCTCGCAAGACAAGTCTAAAGCTTGTCCTGAGTGCGATTTCAGGACCTGCGATCCTGCGTCTCTTACTCGTCATCGCAAGAGAATCCACCACTACGTGCCCAAGCCAAGGAAGGCTCGAGCGTCGAAGAAAGATAGTTCAGCGGAATCTCCTGCCGCATCATCCGTCCGATATATCCTCTCCTACTTCATCGAAACCCTCCTTCGATTCTACCTTGGACTTCCCATCCCTGCCCGAATCATCCACTATTGACCCTATTCCAGAACCTGTCGGGAAGCCTTTCTTCCCCGACGGACCTCCATCCAACTTGGATGATCTCTTCTTTGAACCTGATTTTGTGCATCGCCGTCAGGATCCTGAATCTAACTGGGACGAAATTCGCCGCTCGCCCGAGCCGCGGCCTCTTTCACCTGCTGTGGAGAGTACACCTCCGTTGGAGAGATTCGGGGCACTTCATTTCAACTACTCGTTCGAGTCCGAACTTTCTCTCCTTCTCCAAAGTCACCAAACCTCCCCTTTGACTACGCTCCCGCAGATCGATGGTCAAAGCCCTTGCCGATCTATGGCAGAGCTAGCATTGATATTCATCACAGCCAGGTCTCTGTTCAGCAGTTGCAACCTACGCCATTTGATTCTGCTCTGAGACGTATGGCGGAGCTGAATCGTACGATTCCTGTGACTATCCCGGAAACGGATTTTCGAGAGATTTTCAGTCCCGATTACGAGAATTTCCTTGAGCAGTTTGCGAGGCCTATGCCTCCGTGGTCCAGTTAATCGTGCTCCTCGGGCTCCGTCAGCCCTTCACTTTCCTCTTCTTCACTGTCGCTTCCGTTATTTGCTGGGACATTATTGGCTGAACTGTACTCTCCTCTCAGTTTTTAGTTTCTAGATTTCCCTCCTCATAACGATCTTACTTATTCGATGGATGTTTTATTATTCTTATTTCCCTTTTATTGATTGAGCGGTTTGTAATTGTATTTTGTACTGCCTTTGAAGAAATCTGCTTTCTTCCCGTCTCCTCCGTCTCCTTGAACTGAGCCTTTTCAATTACTCGACCCACAGGTTGTTCTTCTTGTGCCATCCTTCAATAGAATCGGTACCATACACAGCATAAACGTCTTTCTTTCCCTCTGGAAGGCGAACGTAGTCCGGCTTGGAATCAGCTCTTACAACGACCTGGCATGTAAGTCAGTAAAAAAACGGAATAAAACCAACCCACTACTCACCATAGACTCTGGTGGTTGCAGCTCGGGGCTGTCGATGACCGAAGCAAATGGATGAATAAGCTCAGGCCTGCAGTACCATTAGATTGATCAAGTACGACCAGGAACTGGATGAACGCACCACTTCTTACTATAATTCCAAAGCATGGAGGAACATTTCGAGCAAAAGCTCCTTTCAGAGACAGCAGTCGTTTCTTGTGCAGGATCCCCACACAAAGTTAGATAGTGAGTATCGGCGCCTTGTTAATGCGAATGAACTAACCTGGTGTGTCTCGATGAAATACAGCATTGTAGACACTATTCCGATGGCACATAGACAGTGAGTATCAAGAGCCTGATATTGAAAGGTCTACAATGGACCTCACCTGATGTGTTCCTTGCCTTGGAGGATCTGCAATGTTTTCGAGTGGGCTCCAAGGTTAACGGAACCACCAACCCCTCCGACCTTCCTACAAATGGAACATACACAAAGCTATGCAGCAAAATCGTCAGTCGCACTAGAGGAAATGTATATCCATATAGTACAAACCTGATAGGGAACAGGAGTGCTGGATTGCACGGTGAAGCGTACCGTGCCACAGTGACAACTTCCTTTCAACTCGACAGGCATACGGACTGGAATAGAAGTGGATAATTTCCTTGCAAAGGTTCTCAACATGGATTATCGTGTCGACATGAAGGCTTTTTATACGTTGAGTGATGTCACTGATATTACGAAGAGATTCTCCAGATACGCCGACCTACATATATAATAGGCGCTGATCTTGAAGCTTTCGAAATTCACGAATAGGACTTTCACAAGCAGCCTTCCCGAATGGAGGCCCATTCAGACGATACAGTTGTTAGGAAGTTGGGAAGTACTTTACATTCGTTTTCTTGAAATAATTACTCCACGAAAACGTTGTTCTTCTTGTGCCATTCTTCGATCGAGTAGTTTCCATAATTCGTGTAGGTTTCTTTCTTTCCTTCCGGAAGGCGGACATATTCTGGTTTGGAGTCGAGCTTGACGCAAACCTGCAGTTCTTGAGCACTTGAACGTTGGCGAGACAATCAAACAATACATACCATGGTCTCAGGTGGCTGCAACTCTGGGCTATCGATAGCTGAGGCGAAAGGATGGATTAGTTCAGGCCTAGGTGTTATGTGAATGGTTATTCATCGGGGAGCGCTGTGCAGGGATTGCCTCACCAGTGCTTATCGTAAAGCCAGAGCATAGAAGAGCATTTGGAGCAAAAGTTCCTTTCCGAGGAAGTTCGTTTCTCATCTGGAGTGTCCCGATGCATCACAGCGTTGTAAACGCTGAATCGATCGGTTAGTGTTGGGCTAATCGCAGGAAATATCCCTTAAACTTAACCTGATGTGCTCTTTGCCTTGGAGAATCTTCAATGTCTCCGAGTGGCCCCCAAGGTTGATGGAGCCACCCACTCCGCCGACCTTTCTACAAATAGAGCATACACAGAGCTGTTAAAAGTATCAAACGCGTCGAGAACCGATAGAAACTTTGAACAGACCTGATACGGAACTGGGGTGCTGGACTGCACAGTGAAGCGGACGGCGCCACAGTGGCAGCTACCTTTCAGTTCAGTAGGCATCGAAGCGATATAGATTTGTGTTCAGAGTGGTAGTGGAAAGCTGAGTACTGAGCAATAGACGCGATGATATCATTTTGCGAGCTTCAAGTCACACGGCGCTTGACGGGCGCTTGTTGCTTTCCATCCTCCTCATCCGCCAATCATGGGGAAACTAAACATCGCTCACCATAAATCATACCATCCATACCGACGAGACAATATTGAAAAAGTCCGCCGAGATGAAGAGGAAGCTCGTCAGAAAGAAGCCAAGGAAGAAGGCAGAATGCTGCTGGCGGTGAGTCTCTTCTTTAGTTTTATAAATGAGTAAATTTCATTGATAATTAGGATTCTGAAGCTCGTATAGATCTTTTACGACAGAAGTCGGGCTCCAGTAAGAAAAAGGTAGACGACGATCTCCGGCAGCTGGCATCTTCTTCAACAATGCCTGCTGCAGTTCCTACTATCTCGACGTCCAAAGGACATATCAATTTGTTCGAGGATCTAGAGCAGAATGCTATCGCTACAGCTGCGAAGGCATCCAAGAGGCCGGAAGAGACAGACAAAGGATTTGCATTGGCACCTTCCGCCAAAGACTTGAACCCCTGGTATTCCGACAGTTCAAAACAGAAAGGCTTGGAAGAGAATGATGATCGGAGGTAGGAAACAAAATCTATAGATGTTTCCAGCTCTCATGTCTGTATGCAGGAAGAGGGACACAGCACGCAAATCAATCCACGATCCTCTAACCTCCATCAACCACCAATTAGCTTCTTCGTCCAAATCATCTCCGAAACCTCGCTTACCTCCTCCGTCGTCTTCAAGATTGGCTTCGCAACCTCCAGAAGTCAATGCCCGGCTATCTCGGGAGTCTTCGGAGCGCGAACGTGCATTAGCACTTATTAGGAGGAGGAAGAGCGAAATGATGGGTAGCGAGACTCCGAGTACTGTCCGTGGAGGAGACGATTCATCGGAATACGGAGACATGTATAATCGGAGGGACGTCCAGGAAGCGCATCGCCTACGCGACAGAAGATGGGACGACTCCTTACAGGTCCTCTGACTATAGACGACGCAGTGATGGTTATCGCTAATCTATACCCTCTAGATAACTGTGCGTTTGTCAAAAATCCCCACAGTTTGATTCGACTGACGTACCCCACAGCTTCTCTCCTCAAATCATGTACCTCGTTCGGGTATGACATTGGCCGTAGACGCGTTCATTGCTGTGACTGACTGTCTTTACAGAACCGTCATTTATCCCCGTTGTATCTAGAATGTATTTTGTACCACTCTGTTGTCGCAAACTCCGCATGAAAAGCGCTTCTATACACCTTATCAAGATCTTCGGGAGAGGATAGACCACAGATGCCCAAGTCATTCGTTATACCCGAATCTGAGCTGCGTCATTTTGAGCTCAGGCGGCAAGACTCGAATCTTGGCTCCAGTATTTTTGATTTTCGAAACTCAAACTCAAACTCAGGCTTCAGGACTTGCGCAAACAGATGAATTATTTTCTCAGATACTCTCATCAGATCTCTTGTTTCTCTCTTCTACCAAGGGATCCGGAAAGATAGTCTCTGACCTCAAAAGGTACCAAACGAGCCGAGATATGGTTTTCGGCTTCAAGATGGCTGGCTGTCCCGGTTTTTCATGTGGGCAGAGCGGGAAGATCTTGGCAGCTGGTGGCGACATGGTCGGAACCTACTGTACCTGCTCCCCGAATTCGTATTCATTTCAACTATTCTCGAGCTCACGGGTTCACAGAAACTACTTCCATAATCCATTCTGATTCATTTCAGGCTAATCATTAATGCCATAACGAATAAATACCGTTTGACTTGACAATCGGTTTATTTCTTCCCCTCACGAAACTCGCGATCATGCCTAGTTCGCCATCGACTTCTCTCGACATGGAAAAGGATTCCATACGTGCTACTGAGCATGTCAAAGTTACGACTTCTCTTTATAACGAAGACGTCGATGTCAGTGAAATTGACGAGCGCAAGCTGATTCGCAAATTGGATCTGTTTCTAATCCCCTGGCTTTCGTTCTTGTATTTGTTGTGCTTTTTGGATAGGACGAGTATTGGAAAGTACGTCTTTGATTTCTGGAGGAGTTGGTTTGCTCATCGTTCGTTGCAGCGCCAAGGTTATGTGACTCTATTATCTCGGGAACAGCACGGCTCACAATCTAATTGTAGCTTTATAATATGGAAAAAGACCTTCACATCACAGACACTCAGTATCTTCTCGCTTTGACTATCTTTTTCCTCAGGTATGAGCCCTCGTTTGTAGGAACTACATATATCTCATTCTCCACAATGACTTCAGCTATGCTATCTTCGAGGTGCGGTTCAAGGCCGAATAGCGGGAAGTGGAGTTGATGTCATTCTAGGTCCCGTCCAACGTGTTTTTAAAACGTTTGCGTCCCTCACTCTGGCTTTCTACTCTAATGATTTGCTGGGGAATTGTGATGGTACGCCTTTTGGATGTGTTCTAGAGAATGGACGCTCAAAGCTCGGATCAGACTATGCAAGGACTCATACACAACTTTGGCGGACTGATGGGTAAGAGATTGCAATCTTCCGAGTTGAGGTTGTTTGAAGGTCACTTATCCTTCTTTGGATAGGGATGCGATGGCTGCTTGGAATGTTTGAGGCTGGGCTTTACCCAGGAGTTAACTATTATCTTTCCTGGTACGCGTGTTTCTGTATCCCCGTAAAAAGTCCGAACTAAATCTTTCGGAAGCTGGTACAAACGTTCAGAGTTCGGTATTCGTGCAGCAATATTCTTCTCGGCCGCTACAGTATCGGGAGCCTTTGGAGGTACGTTTCTGGTAGCATACTCTGATATCTACTAAAGATCGTTACATGGATGTATATAGGTCTGCTAGCTGTAAGCACTTTCCTTCCGAATTCAACTTCCTAATAGCAGCTCATGTTACTGTTGATCAGGCTGCGATCTCCAATATGGATGGAATAGGCGGAAAACCAGCGTGGGCTTGGATCTTGTCTGTACACGATAGTTTTCAAGTCCCTCGTTCTGACTGTTCGATTACTAGCATCCTCGAGGGTTTGGCCACTGTTGTTGCCGGCGCTGTTTCCTTCTTCATTATCCAGGACTTTCCCGATACAGCAAAGTTCTTGACCGAGACGGAAAGGACTTTCGTGATACGTCGTCTGCAAGAAGACGATCAGTTCAGTGCCGCAGGGGAGAATTTGAAGATGAAATATATCTACAAAAGCATTTTAGATTGGAAAACATGGGTCGGAAGTAAGTAGCGTTCTAATGGCAGGCACTATTGAACTCATTGATCTTCTCCAGTGATGGTTTATGTTGGCGCTGATATGCCCTTAGTTCAGTCATGTCTTCTGATTCTAAGAACTTGGATCGTATTTAACTCTAATACAGTATGCGTTCTCGCTGTTCCTTCCTTCTATCATCAGTCAGGTACGCGGCTTTCTATACATTTTCCATTGGTCGGCACTTATTGCATCGACAGCTTGGTATGGTCTTATTTACTTGGGCAATGATCTGGGGTGTCCTCAATGTCGATTGCAGGCTTCAAAGCAACTCCCGCAAACCTCCTGACCGTTCCCGTATATGTTTTCGCTTGTATCGCTACCTGTATCGTGGGATTCCTAGCAGATAGATACGGTCACAGGGGCGCTTTCAACTTGTATGTGAATTCATTACCTTCCTTTCAGTTCGGGCTAACCGGGCTAAACGTTATAGGATGTCTTTATGTGTCGGTGAGTGCTGTAACACTGTGAACTGAAGATCAAAAACCTGAGGAACTTTTGTTTTCTCCAAGGTGCTGCCGGATATATTATTCTGATCGCCTCGAGGAACGCAGCTCTATCTTACTTTGCGGTGTACCTTGCTGCTTGGTTCGTACTTGAGTTCCTTTTCGAGTTTGTCTCACTAAAAATATTGTCACGTAGTGGGATTTATTCGGCTATCCGTGAGTGCCGCATACCCTTATTGAATGACCTTCCTCCCTGACTTGTAAGTTACGAATTGCAGCGAACAGCGTGTGAGTCTCGCCGCCGTTTTTGCCACTTTCTGCTGACTTTCCCGACTGGTTTAGTGCGTGGGTTTCGAACAACGTAGAAGGATCTTACAAGCGTAGTGTGACGCTAGCGATGGTTATCGGTTTGTAAGTATCTGGTCTATCTATTCTGCGCTCGGTACTTAGGGGACGCATCCTAGTGGAAATATCAATGGAGCTGTTAGCTCCAATGTAGTAAGTTTAACGAAGCTCACCGGTTTGTTCGGAACTTAACTACATTTGTTGGAACCAGTATCGAGCTACAGAAGAACCCTGGTATCCGTTAGGTAAGCTCCCTTCAGTCCTGTCGTTGATACTGCTCACTCTTCGCTTCTTGTACAGGTCATGGTTCGTCATTCCATTTGCTAGTTCCTTCCCCAAGTAGTTGACTCTTTCCAAAGGATTAGTTCTGCTCTATATCGGACTAGGGCTTATCGCCACCACCACGTTCCTTGTGCTCCTGCGAAGAGAGAACACGAAGCGAGAGCGTGGTGAGAGAAACGAGGTTATCGGAGGCGATAAATCAAGCGGGCATGAAATTAATGGAACATACGAAACGGTCGCTGATGCGAAGAGAGACAAAGGCGATGAATGGAGTGGATACCGGTACACTACATGAATGAATTTATGAATTTTGTATTTACGATTACAGCTCAATCAATATATCGGCGCGGAATGAACTCCTTTTTTATGTGAGGGCAAAGGCAAATGCAAATCGTCATAGTTCGCAGCTACAATGAGCAGTACACGCTCGTCGAGCAACTAGTACAGCAGGTGTACACTACACAAGTAAGGTAACAAGCATTGAACGTAATCTGAATTATCTTATCCCTTATCCCACAGACACAAACCATAAAGCCAAATTATCTACATCGGAATTCGCAACGCAAAAAAAAAACCACAAGAAAGATATGGGAAAACGGAACAAGCATGAGGAAATAGTGGACAAATAAGAAGGCGATAGAACTGTGATGATGCGAAGAAATATGAGAGGAAACGATGCCAATGATGCAAATTAGAAAAACATAATCGTAACATGAAAGACCACAACGAAGAGAAAGTAGTGAGAGAACACAAGGGATGGATAGAAATACAAGAGTCTTTAGGAAATAGTTCCATTCCACAGACCAAGATAAGCACCTGCAGAAGAGACAATGCCAACTGCCTTGCCCACTACAGTAGCGTCATCGCTGGGAATTGTAGTTGAATCGGAAGGGGTCCTACTTCTAGGTGAAGATGGAGGGAGTGAAGAGGGTTTCACGTTCGGCTCTTCATATGACAAACGAGGAGAGGAAACCTGAGGACCGGGAATCTTCATCGGTGGCTTGCCGTTAAGACGTGCAATGGCATGAGCAGCGCCGCTCATGCTGATGACTGGGGAATTTGCAGGAGTGGGATGTGACCGAGCAACGTCCTCGTCGGAAGGAATGTCGATGGGAGAAGTTGATATATCAGAGGTACCGCCAACGGTAGGAGGAGGAATAATGGTTTGGGAACTGGAGGATAAGGAGGACACGCTTGACGCGGCATCTGGCAGAGAGGTAACACTCTCAACTGCCTCAGGACTGAGACTATGGGTTAGCTTCCTCTCCGTACGTTCCCGCCCTCGTCCACCACTACGAATTGAGCGTTCCCGTTCCCGCTCTCGGTCGCCCCCGCCTCGTCCATTAGCGCTATAAGCAGAGCCTATACCCTCAGGGGAGAGACTCCCGATGGGAGAGCTATGGCTTGAACGAGATCGTTCTCGGTCTGAGAAGGATGAAGACGTCCTACTCGTCCTACCCCGCGAGGAAGACGGTGACTCTGAAGGGATAGATTCACGGCCACGTTGAGGAGGGGATAATAATGACGAGGATGAAGGCGAAGAGACGTTCTGCTCCACCCGGCCAGGGACTGATATCGCGGGCGTACTTGACAGAGGGACGTACGAAGGCGAAGGGGTACGTGATCGAGATCTTGACCTGGACCTCGACTTGCGTTCCTCATCATTCGCTTGTAGCTTGCCTTCATCATCTTTGATGGACGCTCGACTTGAACCAGTATCACTGCTACCTTGGGGTTTCCGCCGACTAGAAGACTTTGTTCTTCGTTGAGCAAAATCTTCGCCAAGGTCAGGACCACCAAAATAGTCGTAGGCGTCTTCCTCTGCACCGTCATCATCATCGTCCCTAACGCCGTGATCACGGTCGACAGCGGGAGGTGTCCGTACGACAATCGGTACAGAAACTGACCGCGCACCTAGCACACCCTCCTTATCCGAGTCGATAGAAAAATACGCCTCGTGGTGATGGTACACTTTGTCCCCACTCCCCTCTTGCACCTTTTTATCGCTACGCAAGACGTCGTCTGCATCCTTCTGGTTCGCATTCTCCCTAAGCTCCACCTCAGCCTCCGAATCTAGGCTAGCATTTGAGCTGACACGCGGTAACCTGGAGCTGCTATATCTAGTCGTTGCAGGAGGCATATACACCAAACCCACAGGTGTAGTGGCCTCGCTATCGCTGCTGTTATGGCCACCAAAGTACAAGTGGGCGCCACCAGGACCAACACGCACGTTGCCACCGTCGTCACTAAACCCGTCGTCACCGAAACCTTCTGCCCAAGCGCTAGAGGCGGGATGACGATAAGGAGATTGAGCGCCGTGGACGCCGAATCCATCCCAAGTCGAATGACCACCTGTCTTGAGCATTGTAGGTGCTATAGGTGCGATGGACACCATCTCCTTATCCGAGGAGCTGAGAGCCGTGGAAGAGTTGTTACGGACGATAGTAGACGATGAGTCTCTACGGGGGAGGGAGATGTGGTTATCGCTTCGTTTACGACGGCGAATATTGGGGGGATAGGGTTTACGATTCGATGAAGAAGAGTAGGAGCTACTTGGCGCGGAAGTAGACGATGACGAATAGTCGCCGCCTGAAGAAGTGGACGATGACGATGAGGTAGACGCTTTAGATGTTGACCTAAGGGATTTGGCATTATTTTTGATATTAAAGCTATCCCGTCTCGACCTCATCCGTATAACACCCTCATCTTCATCCTCGTCTTCGTCTTCTTCGATTTCACCTTCGCCACGTAGGATCTCTTGGTCGACATCAGACTCGGAATCCGTACTGATGGCGCATTCGTTCAATCCCCAGTCCCCATCAAACCCGTCCTCGCCATCCTCGTCATATCTTTAAAAAAGTGAGATGGTGGCACTCGATTGTTCAGAACAATACTCACCCATCGTCATAGCCGTTTCTACCAGGCTCATTTCTGACGTACCAATCACCCTCATCCTCGCTGGCAGTTGCGCCGAAATTTATCTCTTTGGGCTTGGGTTTGTCGATAGCTATACACTGCTCAACAAAGGTGTTGAAGGTAATGTGCTTCTTCTTGTTGTGGCTATTAGCATGGATGCCACCAGAAGGAGTAACCTCAGCGGAGCCATCTTTGGGAGAAGGTGAACTGGATGACGAATCGCCTTGCGCCTGCGCCTCAAGGTGCTGGTTCTGGCCCTGAATGTGGGAGGCAAAATAACCACTCAAATTGGTGGCACTGTGCACGTGGTGAGGGGTAGTTTGGGATGCGGCCTTGGTAGCAGGAGGTGGATTGGCACCAGTAGGCTCAATACGAGGAGGAGAGTCTTTTCTGAAGGCTCTATTTGGACCCCATCGGGTGATATGAGTGTCCGATTTTGTGTACGACAGCGAAGGCCGTCTTGGACTAGTACCAGAAATATCGGCGTCGGAAGCTTCCTCGTCCGATTCATGGTTTCCGTCCAAATCTTCATCACTCTCCGCGGGACTGAAAAGTGGGCTAGGCAGTTCACTGGTCAGCATTTCGCTGATACTCCGATATTTCAGGATGGATTTGTGCTTGGGCTCGGAGAGATCGAGGCGGTCTCTAGCAGAAGCCATCTTGTGCTCGGTCTGGTCAGGCTTGGGTTTGGGCGGCGGGGTCCACTCTACGGCAGTGTGAAGAGGGCCGTATAGCCAAGTTACGTCAGAGTCTTTCAACCTAAGTAAGTTTATTCATTAGAGAACTTGAACGATAGAGAATGCAATAGTACAGACCAATTCAGGGTTTCTGGACTGATGGTCTTGAGTTGGTTCCTTTGTTTCCACCAAGTCCTCCAACTAGCGTTTTCTAACCTGATACCGTTTGCAATCTCGTTTTTCTGCCTAGTCATGTTCCGCCATGAGCGCCAGACATCTTCCTCCTGCCATTCGTGACTGAGATAGTCAACTTGTCCTCGAGGAAGGGTTGTAAGCGCCGAATCATCGGGAGCAGCATTGGAGCCGACAGAGTAGAGCAGGACGGGAAGATAACTAGCCATTATCTGAAGAGAATGAAGTGGGTACGATTAAGTCCAGATACTAAGTAATATTAATATCGAACGACCAGCCAGTCGATCGAGGTGTCCAAGGTTTCAAGCTAGAGTAGCCGTAAGCCGGATAAATGTTTGCAGTACGTTTTCTAGAGCCGGTTATCTAGAGAACAGGGTCAAACGCGACGACGGATTGTCGTGCTTGCTGTCGAGACCGGCGAGCAGGTAGGGTAATTTGGTAAGTAGTAGAAAGAGAGATCAACTCCAAGGCTCAAGGCTCGTTAAGTAATCCGGCCCTGCTTCCGAATCCTTCCGTCATCTCCATAAGGTTTTTCCATTCCGCGTTACTTGTTGCTCCTAATTCGACAAAAATAATCCGAGTTCAACCCTGTCAATGATGTATTCTGCACCACCATAGTTTGCCACGGATTCTGCTTGTGGCAGTTGTATCCACAAACGCTCCAAAAAAGAGAAGTCACAGGCCCTATCATCTTCTGTGGGTGTGGGTACTGCTATTCCATCTCGAACAAAGCAAGCATATCGATCTATCTTGTCTTTGTGCTCATTCCCGTTAAACGTGTCTCTCAACGCGAAAACTGGCTTGATCAACATCGATTCCTCACCATCTCACCAATTCAGCGCGTCATCGTAGGCTCCCAATCTCATTGTTGTCTCTCGGTGGGGTCAAAAACCGGTCAACTGTACATTTGATAGATAGATTAAATCCACAGCTACCAGTCACGGTGATTCCGACCTTTCCGTGTCTTCCTGAACACTTATTCAGGAGCCAATGCCAATGTACTAATTCAAGGTCCGTTACTTATTACTTGTCTGACACCGCGTCAACACAGCTACGGGATCTCTGTCATTTCAAAACTACTATATATGGAGCTCTCTGCCCTACCATCCGCCCTGCTGCTACACGACTTCAACCGCCCAGGCGGCCCAGTACAGTCGCGACTACTTTCATTTGAGTTCATGGTCACCAGATATATATATAATATAGGTTCACACTCGGAGATACGACCAGCAGGTATAGACACGGGGAATCTCTCAAGTAAGCTCGCCGGTACCGTCTTCAGCTGATCCATCTCCACTTTTTGCTGGCACACGGTCCCGCCCCACACTCTCCCGCACTATACCCAGGAAATTATTTTGGATTTTAAATATTTCTGCCAATAAAATTACCAGTGGGCCACAATACTGACCATCTACTGATTCACAGTATTGACCAAGTATACCAAATAAGTCGACGGTCCAAGCTGGTTATCGCGGTGAATGTTTTTTCCGGCGCATCTAGACACTTCGATCCACGATCAATCTGCGAGCGGTGGGCGGTCCAAGTCTCTTCCACAACTTACCACCAAGGGAGTCCTGTCTGGATTCGGAACCACCTTCCGAGTTTTACTTCCAAGTGCAGCCAGCGCTCCGAAAGTCTTACTTACTTACTTACTTCCTGACTCAAAAGTTACCCAAGGGGCGTTACTGATTCAAGAGACGGAGCCAAATAAAAGAGCCAAATAAAATAAAAGAAGAAATACATGCCGTAAAAACCGCTGGATGAATCGAAAGCTAGTTGGATGTATAGGAGTCGCTGAAAACCCTCACGTCGAAAAAATTTCGTTCGGAACGTTCTCACGATAATTTCTTTCGACTGCCACCACCACTATCCAACTCACAATGTTCCAAATTTAGCATAGTCGAAGTTTTTACATTCGTTGAACCAATCGATGTATCTTTTCTTCGAAGCCAAGTGCGGCAGTAGTGCGGCTCAACAAGTCCCAGGTTAAGCTTGGTCAGGATGTTATCGTGACCCCAGCAACATAAGCTCCTTTACTGTAAGCATCTCACCTGCGAAGCCTACGAGATCATTACATGGATGAAGCTCAAATCTATGTTTCTATCGAGCTGACGTCAGCATAAAAGATTCCCGTCATGCTCATGCCCTTGACATGCCCAGCTATATCACTCTGCACGCGCTTTCCGCTTCCTTGGGGCCAACCGTGGCCAAGCACCAAGGTACAATATCCAAGGCTGAAATCGTACCCAAATCCTCACATAGATAATGATGAAGCTCACCTCTAACCCAAGTGTCGGCGGTCGCCACTTCCCAATAAGTTCGATTATGTCTGCCTCGAGAAAATAAGTAAGCGACTTGCCAAAACGCTCATGTCGACCACCCAACTCACGGATGTTATTGTTGTCCGTGAAGAATATAGCTTACTTCGGGAGATGGACTTCATATTTGACGAAACGGTGCCCACTCGATGAATATGACCCGTGGCTCAAGAACTGTTGAGCACTGGTAGACAGTAACGCCGTTATCAGCAGGCCATGGACTTCCTTCCTAATCTACTCCCAGCGTATTGTCTACCGAATCCGGAGACAGCTCCGAGGAATACGAATTGCGGCGGAACTGCCCAAGCTAGCGGAGATAGCAGCTGTATTGTAAGTTAAATCCGTAGTTATTTTTCGGATACCCCTGCTCATGAAACCACGCTACAGGAAGGAGCTCAACCTTGATGCATCGCGCGCTCTTTCTCTCTGGTAAATGGGGAACATCGATTCGAATGGTTGCTGGCATCATGACGGAACCGTACTTGGTCGAATCACTTAAAGCTAATGTACAATGCACCGCCCATAATATCTGCCACAATCCATGCAGTATCTTCACTGCGGCAGGTGAAGGCTCCGCTCTCCTCTCACTTCGCCCTCACCACAAATTCGGAAAAGCTGCAGACAAACGATGGCATTGGCCAGGTATGGGTCAACATCCCGCCTGCTGTTCGAGAGAGCCGTACTTGGCACTTTGTGATGGTCTGTGATAACCTTCAAGCAGCTCGTTGCCTTATTTTGAACATAGAGCACTTTACTCACTACCTCGACCAAAACCATGTTCATGTGGAGGTGTGCGTCATGTAATGAGGAAGGAGTGAGAGAACTGAACGAGTGCTTTGGGTCTTATTATTAATTATTGCCCTTCTTATAGCGATCACCCTTCTTTCCACCTACGTTGCGCTCGCGGTGGCTACATACACCCATTTGGAAAACTCTAGAAAGATGTTTCCGAGAAACAGCATTGACCACAGGCTGTAATCCCGCAGTGTTTGGAACCCCTTTAAGTTGGTAAAATGTAGCACTCTTTCGCGACAACAGATGTCCCGGCCACATTGACTACGGTGTAACTTGTTCTTGCGCGTGACGCGATCTCCTCAGGCACCATTCAGAGAGAAACTTAATTCTCCGGCCATTTCAAAACCAAAAGTAACATCTCATTACAAAAGACTTTCATAAAAGCTGGCAATGGTGCATTGATTTTCTTTCGAAATCCCCGTCTATATCAAGATGATTGTGACTCTTGTGGTTATCGCGGTTCTACTCCTCGTTCTCTTGCGTCGATTTTCGCGCAAGAAGTCAGACTTGGAGAATATCCCTGGTCCTGTATCCCCGTCATGGCTCACAGGTAATGCAGATGGTGCCAGTGCTTCTTAGATCTACCTTTTCTAATCCAGATATTTTCTCCACAGGGAACTTTCAACAATTATTCAATCCGTATGCTTGGAAGTTCCACGAGTCCATCGCCAAAACCTGTAGATAATACTCTACCCCACCGTTGTAACAATCACCGTTCTCAACATAACTCTCTTAGATGGTTCTGTAGTGCGCCTTCATGGCCCGATTGGCGTAAGATTTTTCCCTTCCATTAAAAGCGAAACTCATTTCAACTTTAGACCAACGGGCTCTACATATTTGATTCTAAAGCATTACAAACTGTACTGCTCAAGGTAAGTTCATTTGAAAACGTGTTTGGGATCCGTATTAATCCCGCAACTCATCATACACTATCATACCTCACAGAATCAGGATGCATTTGAGGAAAATGACGGATTTATAGCGTTTGTATCCGAGTCGTAGACAATTCTTGAGCTGATCTGATGGTCTTTCTAGGTATAACCTCTTGATATTTGGTAACGGGCTACTGGGGACTGTAGGTTCGTCGGAAAGCTTCGTCCCGATCCATGTTTTGAAAATTCTTCACTTTCAGGACAGCACCATCGTAAGCAACGAAAAATGCTCAACCCCGTCTTCTCTGCCGCTCATATGCGGGATTCGAGTACGTAGAACAGCCATTTCTCAAATCACGCCAGCTTTAACTATTTATTTACACAGTCCCGACCTTTTTTGAGGTTTCTCATAAGGTGATACGTGTGTTGAGATATGACAATCGTTCTCGCTCATTACCATCATTGAATGCCTAGCTGGAAAATGCGCTCAAGAATCGACTGCAAAACGGGCCTCAGATACAAGAGGTGCGTGTGTTGCTTTTTAAATGCAATGATTGTACCGAGTTTAGAAAATGTTAGGTCGACATTCTTTCCTGGATGGGCCGTACTGCTTTGGAGTTGATAGGGCAGGCAGGCCTAGGATACTCGTTCGATCCTCTAACAAACGAAGAGTGCGCTCATCCGTACAGTAAAATCATTAAAGAGTTGCTGTACGTACTGGGAATTCTACTATCATTCAAAGTGCTGATGAATTTTCAGTCCTACCGTGATGCGTGTGCAATTTTGGATCATAAACGTGCTTCCGGTCGTCTCGAAGATTGGTTCTGCCCGCTTTCGTCGTTTCATAGTGGATCTGTTACCATGGAAGGATGTTCACCACCTTCGTGACATGGCAGACTATATGTACAGCGTGGGAGGCGAAATATTCGAGAGTAAGAAACTTGCACTTGAAAAGGGTGACGAGGCGATTCCCCAACAGATCGGAAGGGGGAAGGACCTGATGAGTATTCTCAGTGAGATTTTCTTCAAACTCGTCGACTCCTCTCTCTCTCAATGATCACAGTGAAAGAAAACATGAAGGCTTCGGACGAGGATCGATTGGAAGATGGAGAAGTTCTCTCCCAAGTAAGTACTGCATTATTATCCAGATTATCATTGCCGTGGTTCTCTGGAATCTTACCTAAATCCTTCTCCTACTAGATTAGGCGAGTAGATCATAGTTCGATTGACAGTAGGATTAAAAGATTATTAGCACTCTAACTGCTGCGGCAATGGACACAACCTCGGTGAGTAGGTCGAACTTGAAGCTCAACATAATTATCACAAATTCACATTGAAAAATTTAGAGTGCTATGGCACGCTTGCTTCAACTCCTTTCCAGACATCCCGAAGTGCAGGAGAAACTTCGCCAGGAACTTACTGAAGCAAAGAGTCAGAAAGATGGTCAAGACTTTTCTTATGATGAACTGGTAGCTCTGCCGTATCTTGATGCCGTCTGCCGCGAGACCCTCCGTCTGTCAGTCCGGCCCAACAACTTTCATAATTTTTTACCGCTGATGATTCCCAAAGGTATGCCCCAGCTTCGACTATAGACCGCATGTAAGTTGGCGCATGTTTATCATCTCCCGATGCTATATATCGCCAAGGGTCTTTACCTTACTGTTACAGTGCACGTCAGGATGTCGTGATACCTCTCTCGAAACCAGTGACTGGCCTCGACGGCACTGAAATGCACGAGGTAGCCATTCCCAGCGGTACCGTCATCATACTATCCATTTTCAACGCAAATAGAAACCCCGATCTGTGGGGGAAAGGTACATAAATTACTTTCTTCTCTGGAATAATTCGGGAATGTAACAATATGACCATTGACCCCAGACGCGGATGAATGGAAACCGGACAGATGGCTTTCGCCATTACCAGAGGCCCTCCTTGAAGCGCGGATTCCTGGCGTCTATTCTCACTTGTATGTCCTCGCTTTTGGCCGGACCATTTTTAGCTAATATCCGGTAGGATGACTTTCCTCGGCGGCGGGCGCTCCTGCATGTATGTATTTTACTACAAATCAGTACTAATCAGTTGACCGATTGATTAGCGGCTTCAAATTTTCACAACTGGAGATGAGTAGGTTCATAATTGTTTATCTCGAAAGTTTGCTCACAATAAACGCAGAGGTCATCATATCTGTTCTGCTAGAGAGCTTCAAATTCTCTCCTTCAGCCAAAGATTCAGAAATCCTTTGGCAAATGAATGCCGTCACGACACCTATCGTTGGAAAAGATAATTATCCGCAATTACCTATTGGCATCAGTCTTGTCAATGAAGGTGTGTTCATTTCAAGTGAATGCACCTAATGGATGCAACTAAGAATTTGAATTCACTCTGTGTTTGATTACGCTTAGATAAAGGAATCTGATTGGCAATTCCGCCGAAATATGGACCTGGTGCTAGTCGCGGTTTCTTTTACGGGAACCACTTTCGGGTGCAGCATCCTGACTGTTGTTAATGCCAAATGCTTGATCTATTAGTAGGGTGTTTATGTAATGAGAAATGCAAGAGTTTGGTGTTTAAGGAAATGAATTCAGCTATTCGCCTTGAATTTTTGATCTTTTAAAAAATTTAGTTGGCAGTGTTGTACGCACAAGTCGTGGGCTGTATGCTTAATCTCATAGTCAACTCAGACCAAAGGACTTGGAATGTAAAAGGGAGAAATTCGGAAAACTTTGCGATAGTCCGCTTTGATGCGTGAGAATCTCTTCTTTCTTGCATCACTCCCAAAGCATGTCAAGTAGTGAGCCTGAATACATTATTATCTATACATTGCAATTAATATACATGTACGTGAGTGCTGCGACAAAGCAATGCAATAAAATACAAAAACATTAAACATAAATCAAGATTTAGCGGTCGCGGCTGCCCTACGCTGATGTACATCGTCGAGAGCGGCAGCAATGGCCTGTCTGGACTCGCTTTGTTTTTTCCACTCTTCACTTGCTCTCCTGGGGAAAAGTGTTAGAAACTGCACATAACAATAGAAACTGCGTGGTGCTTACTTGACACGAGTAAGGAATACAATCGACCGAACGACGGTTTTAAACTTTCGCTTCCTAATCCTGGGCTGAACAGGAGGAGCAACGGGAAACCCGATCCTGGCAATTGCTGCAGAAATGGTTTGTTCACTATCATCAATCGTAGGTTAAAAGGTTTTGCTCTTCAAAAGGAAAAATCACGAGCCTCTTCTCAAACTTGGTCAAGAGCGCCAGGAGGTAGTGCTTCTGGTAGGCTAAATCAAACCGCAACATCGATTCTCGGGTGAATTTAGCCTTCAAATAGCGAATCTGGACTATCAGACCCTTGGCTTCCTTGTTGTGCTGAAGCTTGAGAGCGGAGAGCTGGCGGTCATCCCTGCGGAATTATCAGTAAAACAGAAACAGTCGGAGGGAGACGGAGTATACATTACGCAGACATGGTTCTCGAGTTCTTCTCTTGCTCTGGTCGTCTTTGCACGTTGTCCGTCTAATTGCTCAGTCAAAAGGCGGATCTGGGTTTGCGTCTGCTTCTTAGTTCGCTCGGCTTTCGACTGCTCCTCTTGATGCTTTTTCTCCAACCTCTCCTTCTCCGCCCGCAGATCCTTCAAGTCACGACCAAAGGCTTCAGCATTCTCCCTTACACGCTTCAGATCAGCTTCCAACGCAGCAACGGTCTGGGCAACGTCACTGCGTTCGGTAGCAATCCGGTTCTTCTCAGCTTCAACGCGATGAAGTTGACCTGAGCGGTCAGAGAGTGCTTTGCGGAGATCTTCGATCTCGCCAAGATGAAGGTTAAGCTGATGGCAATGTTTATCGTGGGTTGTCCGAGAAGCCGCTTCCTTCTCGAGCAGTCGGTTGGCGTGCTGGAAAGTATCAATGTCAACAGATTTCTGAAATTTCAGCAATGAAGACAGACCTCTGATATTTCCGAGTAACGTTGTTGAAGGTTTTTATAATCTGTGGCAAGCAGCGCGCGTTCTTCTCGAAGCTGTTCCATTGTTTCTGCATTTTCGGCAACTTTTATCTCGAGGAGTCTGGCCCGCTGTTCGATGTTGGCATTAACTTTGAACACGAGTTTTAGCGGGGCTCTTATCATGGGCAAGGAATACGATTACCTCGCAATTCGTTCTCTAATTCTCTATTCTCCTTTTTGCATGTTTGCAGCTGGGTCCGCACGTCTTCCATGTCCTATGGGAATACATTATTGTAAACATTCACTACCCAGTGATATCAGTAGGAACACAAACCTTTTCAGTACGCTGCAGTTGGACGAAAATCTGCTCCTTGTCTCTGTCGACGCGGCTTTGCTCAGTGGACATGGCCCTTAAACGAGCTCGTTCGGCTTTTAGATCGTTTTCCAACTCCGTTATCGTGACTTGAGCCTTCTCCAGATCCTTTACTGATGCGTTAAAAAAAAGTCGAGTTCGCAAACAGAGATAAGCCTAACGTACCTTTTGGATATCCTGACGCAGGCGACCGTTTGCTTTCTGAGTCTCAGAAGCTTTGGCTACTTCCGCTTTGGCATCTCGGACCTCGACATTCAGACGATTTGCTGCATCCTGGAGGACGGCCTTTTCGCCAAGTATTTTACGCTTTTCATCCTCCCACTGCTTCTTTGTCTGTTCTAGTTGAGTGTTCACAGTGCGAAGGTTGGCTCGCAACGCGTCGCTGGTTTTAGTTGGAGGAGTTGGAGGTTCCGTCGGTAGCGTGTCATTCCCGCCTTCAAACAGACCACTAATTATCGAAAGGGTGAGCTAGACAGACAATGTTGTCATCAACTAGATCGTACCTTTCATCATCTAATAGGTGTACTATGCCGACCTTGGTCAAGCATTTCTTGCAGCGAGCACGTTCCAGACGATGAAGCCGCCGGTCCTCCCTTCGAGATAAACGAGAAATCTGGTCTTCCAGAGACCTGATCCTGGCGCGAGCGTCTTCAAGCTTCTTGGTTAAGCCCACAACACCCAACCCGGCGTCCTCCAGTTTGTCAAGTTTGTCGTCGATGCTTTCATTGGCCCGATCCAGCTCTCGCTGCAGTCTAGATATCTCCACCACCAGCGGGGTAGCAAAAGAAGGATCTGCAGTGTTATTGAGCCAAGACATCTTTTAATATGGCGCGTTAGTTATCACGAACATACAGAGAAAGATGATAACTTACGTCTCGCAAAGGTCCGCCAGGAGTTTTGGGGGCACGAATAGACATAGAAATGGCGCGACGGTGCATAGGAGAAATAACGCTGTTGTTGATGATCTTGCTCGGGGTGTTAAAGTCATTCATTGTTAATCTGAGGGCCTTGATCCTCTCCGATAACGCTTCATTCTCCTGCTCGAGCATTTCGATTTTCGTATCCTTCGCTTTGTCCATGGCCTTGCGCGCTGGAGACTGATTAAGAATAGTATTCAGTCTGGCTATTTCCTTCGTAGCCTCGTCGAGTTCCTGCTCGAGGGCTTCAATTTCGGCTTCCTGGGCAGCAGCCTGCGCGGCGTTGGCGTTGGCGGAGCGAGAATGATCGATAGACCTAGTGCTAAGCTCTTTCTGACGCTCCTTCTCTCTTTCGAGAGCAGCTAGTTTCCCCTTCGCAGCGACCAGCTCATCCTCGTCCTCGACCATCTTCTTCTCTGCCGCTTCCAGCGCTTCTTCCATCTGCCTCGCCAGCTCAGCAGCCCGTTCAGCCTCCTTCGCAAGTTGTTCGCTCTTGGCCTCTCTGTCTCCTTCGACCATCTTTAGCCGTGCGATTTCGTCTTTGGCGGTAGCAAGCTCCTCTTCGAGTGCTTCAAATTGCTCCACGGCTGCTGATGCATCCTCCTCTATCTTCACCACATACGCCTGGGTGGCGCTAAGCATCTCCTCGGTTTTCTGATGGGACTGCTCCAAATGACGGACTTCAGCTCGTTGAGCCTCGATCTGCTCGTCTTTGGCGTCAACAGCTTTCTGAAGGTTCGCGATGGTCTTCTTTTGCTCTGCTAAATCGTGTTCGATTCCATCGATGAATTCCTCGGAACGTAGGATCTCCTGCTCGAGTTCCTTGATCTGAGAGTTGGCATTCCTCAAGTCGCCCATGAGACTGCTTACTCGATCATTTGCGTTTCGCAGTTCGCCACCGAGATCCTGGTTGCTCGCCAACGCACTCTCCGCCTTTTCAGCCCTGTTAGCAGCATCGTCTAGTTGAGCCTGAACCTCTACGAGTTTCTTCTCCATCTCGTAAACCCGTTCATCGCCAGCCGTCTCCGCATTTCGTGTCTCTTCTTCTGCAGCACGGAGTTTAGCTTCCAAGTCGCGAACAATTGCTTCGACACCCTTCTGAACTTCCACCATTCTTTCCTTCCACCGCTCCTTGTCCCGCCCCCGTTCCTGCGTTTCCTGTTCGAGAGCCTTCTCTACCTCCTCCTTCTCTTTCATGTATTGTTCAGCCTCGTTCTTGAAAGTTTCTACCATCTCCTCCAGCTCTGCTTTTTCCTCCATCCACGATTCGCCCGCCTCCTCTTGCAAATCTCCTAGATTCGAGACAGCACTGAGGCGTCTGCTACCTCCGCTTTGGCGTCTAGAATTTGAGGAAGATGCAGCAGGCGTCGGAGGAACACTTCCGGAATCTAATTTACCCTGCGCTTCTTCCAGCTTTCGAAGACGTTCCAACAGTGTCTCGTTCTCCTCCTGGAGCCTTCTATTAAGCCCATGCAGATACGTGTTTAGCTTCCCTGCATTGAACCGACCAACGCCGTGTCCCGGAGCATTCCCACCGAAACCCATAGCTGGATCAAACGATGTGTTTGCTCGATGATGAGTGGTTAAGTCGTGAGATGAGGCAGTAGAGACAAAGGAAGCTCCATTGAGAGGACTTTCATCGTATGGTGAAAGATGAGCTACGGAAGCGACTGGAGCAGGTGTACTCCATGGTATGTGCTCGTTATTTTCTGGTCGAACAGTACCCTCCGTCGCCTCTCCTGCTTCGGATTCTGAGGCAGAATCCGAAGCAGTGAACGCCTGTGCTAGCGGGTGAGATAATCGGGCACCAGGCCTAAATCGAGGTCTAGGGGTAGCCCCGGCAAATGCAGTTTGAAGTGCAATGGGTGTATTTTGGACAGTAAGATCATGACCGACAGGGAGAGGCGTCGAGTCCAAGATACTAGGAGTATCAGGAGGAATTCTGTTACGAGGATGAGGAGTGGGGAACTTCATACGCGGGCGTGTGGTCGAGTTGATGACGGACAAGAAGAATGAACGTCTGCGCGTTTGAGGTGTTAAAGGTTCCTCCAACGCTTGCTCTTCCTCGTCAAGCTGTTGCGGTTCTACCTGGTCCTCATGTGATTCGCTCACCGAGGCATCCTCTGGTAGATTGAATCGTGCACGAGGGCGAGGAAAAGCGGGGGTGGGTGTTGCCATGGATGGGGCTGGAGAAGAAAACGCGCTCGCAAAGCCTTCTGGGGACCGCGAACCTTCGGCATTCGCAGCATCTCTTCTATTAGCGTACGGGGTAGGTCCGTCATCGGTAGAGAAGGTATTCTCAGATGTACTCGCATCCAGAGCGATAGGCTGGACGTGTTCATCATTCTCCGCTTCAACATCCGACTCCGAATGTCTGATCGGAGAAATATGTACATCGGTGATGTCCATGGAGCGGGTGTTTACAGAACTACTGAGCTCGGAGTGCATTAGGCTGTCGTTAGGCTCCGGGCTTTGTGAGGGAACCGCAGGAGACCCAGCGTTAGATGGAGGGAGAGGAACAGAAGCCGCTTGGATTGGCGAGACGCTGGTCGAACGATCCAGGGCAAGCGATCTACCACTTCGAGGTGTAGAGTTTGATGGAGATGAGGCAGGTGAAAGAGTGGTTCGAGACAAGGACGGTGTTCTGGTTCTTTCGACCATTGGCCTTCGCATTGCAACATGACGAAATTTACTGCTAAACGGCGTAGACTATAGCGAGTATTAGTGTTATCGATTCAATGAATATTCAATAAACACCTGCCTTTGGTGAGGATTTCAGTGGTATTTCATAGTCAACGAATGATCTCTCTTTGAGACTACGCCCACGCTCAGGTTCACTGTGATACGGTGAGCTGGTCCTACTGATTGATTCCAAGGCATCGGTCAAGGATATATCGAGGTCCGGCTCTTCTTCCATCTGCCTCTGCGACCCAAACTCTTCTGGTGCACTTTCCCTGCTTCCAACAAGGTCATCATCTGTCTCGCCACCCCTTTCTTCTTCTGGGAACGAAGGGATAGCACTGATTTCGAAGCTATCTGGATAGCTCTGACGCGTAGATATTGCTCTAGAGACGTTGGAATGAGCCAAAGAAGATCTCGCTGAACGAGCGAGCGAATTGGCGAAACGAGTAGTACTTGAAGTGCTGGAAGTGGCACGAATTGTCGAAGCGTGATGAGACGAAGCTGCTGGCGTCGAATGAATCGGCGAAGTCATCCGCCCAAAACTTGGTTGTTCCCTTTCTGGATCATCGCTCGAGTTGGAAATTTCGGCCGAATCATCAAAAGCTGGGACAGAAGGCAATGAGGGCATATCTCGACTTCCTTCAGCCTCAATTCTCCGCCAAATTCGTGAAGGAGTTTCTAGCATCGAAGCCATGGCCGTTGACTGTCACGGTTCAAGTTGTGCGCGCCAATTTCTAAACAGAGGCACGTGGTCGCATTTTTCGGCCCGAAGAACTCTTGCTCGGAACGTCGGATCGTCACTCGGATTGCAACTCAAGAAAGGAGATTATAGAGAAATAACAAAACGAACAGCCCTCGATGCAAGACAACTACTTCGGCGGAACAAACTTCTAATTTTCTTTGCTTTTCTTGCATTTTTGCCCGTTCCTGCGCTGATTCCTCTCCCACCAGCAGCTGTATAATATTCGCTCCTCCTAGACCATTTGAAAAAATGCCAGCTGTTAGCAATAGGCTGACCTGCTACTTACCTCTTCCGGAGTCATCCTCTTCCCCTCACCCTCGTCATCATATCCATCTCCTTCGCGAGGCCAAGTCCCTCCAGTGCTCTGGTCGTCACTCTTCTTTCAGAGGATAGGATCAAAACCCATTCGCATATGAATGTGTTTAGCAACAGGTATGTTTTGTTCAAGATGTCTTTATGGCTATCAAACTTGGCCCAGATAGTTGGATGAAAAGTCATCACCAGTTGGCCATTTTCCTCTAGAATGGTTGGTGTCTATTTAACAGTCAGATCGTTGCAAAATGCATACCAATTGAATGATGTGGACGGACTGCAGTGGTGAAACTTGATGTGTTATTATGCCAAGTGGCTTGGTAAATGCGAAAATGCGAAAACACAACTGTGCCAATACTTCATGTTTTTGAGATAACACGGGAAGTGGGAAAAAGAGGATTTTGCTAGGGCTTTTGTGTGGGAACCAATCTATGATCATCAAGAGCATTTATCCTGGATGGTCTCCATGTGCAGCACATACCAAGTTTTTGAAGACTCAACAGCAGATACAATTTCCCTTGCAAATTCCTTTACTTTGGTGGCTTCAGGAACATTATCATCAATGCAACATTCTGTATACATTTTGGTACAAAATAAAGATGGTGCAAAATCTGTAAATCAGCACAAGAACAAGAACATAAGGAGGATCCAGTCTGATGGAATGAAACTGAATGATACTGACTTCAATAAGTAAGAGCAATTCCAACAAAGCAACAAACACAAAAGGAAACAAACAGAATCCAGGGACCAGTACTAGAACAAGCATATCCAGTAGTATACTACAAGTAGTATCTGCACTGTAGGTATAAGGCCACCTGGACAATTGACCAGCTTTACTTATTTTTCCATGCACTTGTATCTTTGGCCAATTTTTACTTGACTCTAAATCTTCCCAGCAACTTTGATACAACAGTCTTGATTTTCATTCTACCCTGCTTGCCAGTGCTCTGCTTTAAACTTTCAAGTGAAGGGGAAGACACTATAGGGAGATCTACAGTGGAGCCTGAACCCTCTGCAAGGTCATTAGCCACTACTTGCTTATGCAGAAGCAACTCTTCTTCCAATTTCTCAGCTGCCTCCAACTTTCCAAGTGCCCGATATGTGGCTGCAAGGTTGTCCATGGCAATCAAGGTATCTGGATGGTGCTTTCCAAGTGCTTGCTTGCGCAGTGGCAGCACCTCCTCTTCCAGCTTTTCAGCTGCCTCCAACTTTCCAAGTGCCTGATAAGTCAATACAAGAATGGACATAGCAATCAAGGTGTCTGGATGGTGGTCTCCAAGTACTTGCTTGCACAGTGGCAGCACCTCCTCTCCCAGCTTTTCAGCTGCCTCCAACTTTCCAAGTGCCCAATATGTGACTGCAAGATTGGCCATGGCATTCAAGGTATCTGGATGATGGTCTCCGAGTACTTGCCTGCACAATGGCAGCACCTCCTCTCCCAGCTTTTCAGCTGCCTCCAACTTTCCAAGTGCCCAATATGTTACTGCAAGATTGGCCATGGCAGTCAAGGTATCTGGATGGTGGTCTCCAAATGCTTGCTTGTGCAATGGCAGCACCTCCTCTTCCAAGGCTTCAGTATATGTCCAGAGACCACTGTCATGAAAAATTCTTGCCAGACAAGTCTTTGTATAGACTGTGAGTAAAGTATTTGCATGCCAAACACAACTGGCATGTATCAACAACTGCTGACGAAATTCATATTCCTTATTTGTATTTCCCATTGGAGTAGCACGTGCAAGTAGTAATACAGCTGTCTGGCTTACATGCTCTTGACATTCAACAGTTTCCTGCATACATGCCTGTATTACAGCATGAAAGTCAAGACATTTGTTAACAGCATTGTATGATGCCAGGGAAAGTTGATGCATTTCAACTACACTGTCTTCCCACAGGTCTTCATCTTCAAACAGATACAAAAACTCTTTCATATAATTTATGGCCTTGATAGGTGGATCCACATCAGAAGCACTAATATCATTGTAAATGAAGGCAGCTGCCCGAGTGAAAATTTCCAAGGGAATGGCAGTTGAATTCAGATATGCACATATTTGCATAAGAAGCTGGGTTCGATGACTGAGCTTCTCAAAACTCAGATGAAAAGCACTATACACAGTTCTCTCATAACTATCCAATGATCTCATTCTGTAATTCAGAATTTTCTTCTTTTTCTTATTAAAATGTGTCAAATAATTTTCCATTGTACAGGTTGGAGTTGCCCCAATATATGCCCCAGCTGTTGACACAGCTAATGCATGACAGCCAAGAGCCTCAACTATCTTGAAAGCCAAATCCTGGTTTTCATCAGAGTTCTGTTTGTGTGCTTGGTTTAGAAGTAGCTCCACAGCACTTTCCTTTGTAAGATCCATCAAGTCAATGTGACAATCTGGAGATGCCATTTGTGATGACTCTGAGAGGTGGCTGGTAACAATCACATTACCATGGTTGCAAATGGGGATATAGTCCTTGAGATAGACATTTTTATCATCTGCATTGTCAAAAATGCAAAGCCAATTCTCATTGATCCTAGCCAGGAAATCCTTGACATTTTTGACATCTTCACCAATACCTGCAGCCTTTCCAAGCTCTTTGAAATTAGCAGTAAGGGTGTCATTGGATGATGCATCAAAAAACCAAACATTTGAAAATCTGTTTAAATATTCAGTATCCTTTGCTGTTTTGAAGTCTCTTTTCCTTACCTGGAAGAGTTCTCAGAAACAAACTTGAGAACTGCCTGTGTTTTTCCAGTTCCTCCATTTGCCACAAGTGTGGCTACATGCTGTCCAGGCTTAAGGACCCTTTCAATGGAATGCAACAGCTTGTGCACTACTTGCGGATCTGCACAATCAGGAAGGTGAAAGACGGGTGTTGTAAAACATGCTATAGATGACTGTGTGGCCATCCCAAGTATGGGAGCATAAGGAAGGGTATGAAAGTATTCTTCCACAGGTGCATTTGCACTTTGCAGAACCAGTAGAGTATCAGTCTGAGCCATGATACCTTTGCTGACCATGTCTGCAACTGATTTGGCTAACGCTTGACCAGAGCTTGCATCCAGAAAAATAAGGGAGCTGCTAGACTGAGTAATTGAATATCTCTCTTCATTAAATAGTACAACTTACTATTCGAGGTGCAGTCTCACAAAATCTTTGAGTACATCCATGTTTGTACCCCAGAGAGTTACTGCTGGTGCAGAAAATATCTGTGAAAGTTTTCTCAATGTATCTTCCCGCCCCACAAAATATTGGCTAGGTGAAGGGCATTGGCAAACATATGAAATTGAGATAACCTGACCTGTTTGTGCATACAGTCAACATTGAAAATAACAGAATATGAGTTCAGTTCATGTTTATTTACCACTGATTGCAGTTTGAGATGCTGTTCCATGATATGTGATATTGTTATTAACAATGCCAGCAGTGGTGAATATAGGTTGTCCAGTAATTTGAAAGTTTAATGCTTGAGCAAACGTCTGTGGGCTAAATGATGAATTTGTCAATTAAAAAGATTGTTCTAGTGTCAAGGATATTCGGACACCTACGAGGATGCCATTTCACCACCAGACTGTAGGGGTGAAATGGTCTGGAACTAAAACGGGCACCCTTATACTATACCTGAAAGCTCAGGAACCATCTGATTTCCACACATGACCTACAATCTAAACTAACTAACCATAATGACATTGTGACCCGTCAGGGCCATCACCCGGCTTGATCCTGGTTGTTCAAACATAAAAAGCAGTTCAATTCTCATTGCACAAGTCGCAATTCATCTCACTTTTCGTGGCAAGCCAGCTTAAATTTCCAGGTATATATTTCCAGTAGGGACCAGTACAGCTCAATGAGTACAGCTGCGAGTTTGCCGCTTCAATTGCTTCAGAGTCTAACCTCTTTCACACTACTCTCTGGGTTTATTTTCTTATTATCACTAGTGAGATGTAAAGGTTTAGGATAGAGTGTAACTTGTCACTTGCAGGCTTGAATTTGGCAGCCAGTCCATCACTTATGATGTATACTGCTTGGACCTTTTGTCTTGAATGTGCATCAAGCTGAATGTTGATCATGTCACAAAAAGAATGGGAAAAAAGAAGAATTTGTCTACAGCAGCCTTGAATGTTATAGATGCGATTAGGATTTGACCCATGCCCTTTCGGTCTAAATCAATTTTTGCGCATCAAATGCCTTGGAATGTTGGTCATCTCACCATGCAAGTATTAGGTACCGGATGGAGACGGAATCTCTTGTCAGAGCCATTCATACTATTTGGAAAGAAGGGATGCCGATTCGGATGGATATACAGAGGAACACAGAGTCTGAGAGTAGTAGAACAATCTCAGAAATGCATTCCGCAACAGACTGAGAAAGGGTAAAACCATGTATTTCATTCATGTTTTGCACCGTGCGCTGGAGTTTAGCCTGTGAGTGCTTGGTACGCATTAAAAGTGTATACTTATAAACAACACTGTACATATCCACATACTTAGTAAATACTACTTCCCCGGATAACCACCCCAATCATACTGCTACTCAACGGCGGATCAGCAAACAGCGCCCCAACCTCGCTAATTCCTCCATGTCAAGTCCAGAAGAGCACCTTCAGAGAAAAGGTATGTGATGTTGGCGAAGGATGCTTTCTATTCAGATTGACTTTTTTCGTGTTTGTATTGGTGGCTGAACTTAAGGTAAGACGAAGGATCCTTACAAGATGCAATAATCATTAGCGAAAGCGCTTATCAGCCAACTGAAAAAACCGACCTGCTCCACCCTCCACAAACCCCTCTACCGCACCACAGTTCCCCGACTGCGGTGTCGTATCCCGTAATCAGTCATCGACCCCAAGGCAGATGTGTATCAAGTTTTGGATAGGATTCCGTTTGGGACTTCGTCTCCATTCCTATTGCTGTTAACTTTTCGTTTCCATAAAGGGTATTCGGCATGGGTTTTTAGAGTGTGAATAAGGACCGGATGTGTTGGAGGATGGGAGATGATGTGGTTGCGCTTTGGTCGTGGCGATCTTGGGAGATTGTGAGAGAGAATGAGGAGGGATAGACCGAGGAGAGGTGAATGTGAGAGGTGAAGGATGGTGTTGATTTGTTTGCGGTGGGTTTCCTATATAAAGCAAAGCATAGCGAGTTAGTGCTCAGCTCCGCTTAGCAAAGAACGAAACTAGTTGGAATTAAAAAAACAAAGCGAGGTTTGAAGCCAGATAAAAACACGAAACACGAAACTCACAACAAAATTAGGCACTTACTAGCATCCTCGTATTATCACGCAACACTTTCAGCGCGCGTTTGCATTCTCGTTCACTTTCCCCATCTCACTACCCGATCCATTTGCACTCGCACCCGAGCGCGCACCCCATCTCCAATGTCACAGATACAAGTAACCCATCAACCTCCCCAGTAAGATATACAAAGTCATTTCAAGACCTCATCGCACCTACCCCTTCTACCGAGTCCAGTCCTTCTACCGAGGCGACGACCCCGACTTGACCTCCAGCTGCAGCTGTGCACAAAAAACGACAGGATAAAACGCCCGGTAGAGATCGGGTGTTCAGTAACGTTGGCGCGGAGCTGGGGAAGGGACCGTGTTCTTTACGCAGAACCGGTCGAGTTGGATTGGGCTAGAGGGGACTCGGCGGCAGCAACCTCCCTATTCTCCCTCATAGTCTTCCTCAAGAGGGATCGAATGCCTTTTGTACGAGAGGAGACGAGGTAGGTTTCGGTTTCGGTTTCTTCTAGGGCAGGAAGCGTCTTGGTAGACGCAGGAGAAATCTTGTGTTGGTTGTGTCGGGACAATACTGGTGACGGGAGATGAAATCGGGGAAGGAGGTCCCGCAGAGGAGACGTTCGGTGAGCCCAATAAACATGAGCTTCCATTAACACCCTTTTTACCGTTATTCACTAGTTTTTCAAGACGAGTACAGCTTTTGGCTGGGAGGGTGGTGAGGAGCTGATCGACTTGGGTACCGAGGAGGCGGCAGGAGGAGGCGAAGAAGAAGGGAGTGAATCATTCCGTGGGTCATCCCAGTTAGTGTTGTCATCGTCGTCGGGTTGGGCGATGGGGGAGTGATGGTTTGGATTCGGGACCATTTGTTTGCTCCGGCGAAGGCCCTGCAGGAACATCCTTGAACACCTCTCATCAGTCTTCGACGCCGTACCCAGATCTTCGGCCTGTTCTTCGTTGTCATTATCAAAGCCTCAAGGCGAATCGTCGATTCACTTCTTGCTCCGCCTCCGCTGCCGTTTCCAGTTCTACCGCTGTCTCTGTAGACCTATCGTCCAAGTCCCATACATGACCAACTTGCTCTGCCTCTCCCTCCAGAACCGACCAAAGCAGAGTCGGAATCGGAATGGAGACTATATACTTTTTGCATTATTATAAAATGCATGCAGCACCATGAAATTCGTAGTATTTTCAGATCCAGAATACACTCATTATGCCCTAGGGACATCTTGGCAGGTGTCAAAGACAGTTCCAAAATGCATTACCTGCATAGAAGTCCAATAACCCTGAAATTTTGCTTCTAGGTTTTTGCTGGTTTTGGCAGAAAATCCAAGATCAAATTATTGTGCACCCTAAAAGGCAGTCAAAAATTTTGATAAAGTTAGAGCATATTCCTGGCATGAGGCCTAAGGGCAAGGCGGGGGCCAGCATTGGCATTGGTGATGAGAGAGAGAAAAAGCTTAGGAGGTTCTTCTAACTGAGCTTGAAGGTTATATATGCATGAAAAGACAATACATCTGGAACTCACTCAAACACTACATCAGCGAAACCTGGAAGTTCACTGGAGAGGTCAGAGCATTGAATGGATGCTCTGGAGTGCTCTGGAGTGCTCTGGCTGCTCTGGCTGCTCTGAAGCTGTCCAAGCTGTCAAAACCAAGTTGAAGCTGTCAAAACCATCCTGATTGGAATAACGTTAAGAGTTTTGCAGTTGGGTTGCCATAATTCAACTGTCAATATATACGCCAGTTGATGCTGTAAATGGAAAACATCATATAAAAGGCGTCGCCGTTCAACTCTGAGTTCAATGTTGGACTTGTACTTTTTTTCTTATTTCCTTCCAATGTCCATTGTCGCAACTTTGTTCAACTTTATTTCCTCCCAATGTAAGTTCTTATTTGTTTTCAGCATTAACTGAGCAATATTTAGAAGTGTTCAATGGTTGTAGGGGCAGAGGCTGGCTCGGAGAGTGGGAAATGGAGACACAGAAATTGGGAAACAGCAACTATAAGCTTACATCAGCAAAACCTGTATTTTGCATTTTGATTCCCACAGGATTACTTAAAATTCCCAGCGCTCCCAGAGCTCCCAGCGCTGGCCAGCGCTTGCCAGTGCTGTCAAAAATATAAAATCATATGTTATTTCCAAATAAGGTAATTTTGCGGCCTCTGGGAGCTTCTGGGAGCTCCCTCCTGCATCGGCCGGACCATCTGAGTGCTGGGACGCTGGAGCGCTGGGAGCTCTGGACAGTTCCCTCAAGCACTGCCCACATCATACAGGTTTTGCTGATGCTACTACATAGCGTATTACTACTTAGTCAGATTGCTCTGCCTCGGCAGCATATAATGACAACAATAAATGATGCATAGAAATTTTCTTTTCTATTATTGTTGCATGGTTATGATCATTGATGTACTCTAATTAAATAGTGCTTGGTATTGGTTCGGTACCCTGAATGTCGAATGATGGGTGGTCTCCAGAGAGCTCCAGAGAACTCAATGGTCCTCTGGAGTACTCTGGAGCTCCCTGGAGAACCTCCAGGTTTTGCTGATGTATATAGTACTGTGTAGTGCTGTAGTTTGCTTAGTTAACCCCCTTACTACCTAGTACTACATGCATCAGCAAATCTGTAGAAACCCGTCGAAGCCAGGCCTCAATTGCGAACATGTGCCGTTCTGGCAGAATGTTGCAAAGCTAGGCAAGACTCTTGCCACATCCCAAAATCATTTGAATTCCTCGCCAACATAACACTCAGTGGCCAAGGTAAACCACCCATTATAAGGTAATCATTTATCTCTGATTCCTAATATATGAAAGAACTAATTGACCATTCTCACTTGATGTAGGTGTGTCCTCAAACCAATGCCCAAGCTATTCGACTCAACCATTGTAATTGCACAGACGGGTGGAAATCCCCGATCCCGGCTCCACAACTCCACAGCTCCAATGGCCATATTACATATAAACTCCCTGTGTGTTTCGAAATTTTATTCTTTCTTCCCTTCCCTCTCTCTCTCATCTCGTTCCACTCTCAATGCGTCTCTTGTTCCCCTGCTTTTCCACCCATCCTCATGCATGCTACCTTCAAGTCACTTATGTTGGGTCAAGCTCTTGTCAATTCCTTCAAGTATTACTCATGCAATCAGCATGTTACACCTCAATTACTTCAAAAATCCATGCAAAATCATTCAAGATACTACTGACTGGATGGTTACTGGTGCGGAAGAGGGCTGCGAGTTTGTTCAGTTGTATTTATAATCTATAGTAATTGTATTTTGTCAGTATAAATATTCAATTCAGTGTTTCTTATATAAAACTTGTGCGATGCGCAATAAAGCAACAAAAACCGAATGAAAGCAATTTAATTGTGTATTCAATGTCTGGCAAGGTGAGGCCAACCCAGAAAGACCTTATAACCATGGAATAGTGTGTGAAGTTGGACAGATTTTCGAAGATGGCCAACCTCATATCTATGTTATAAGGCCCTTCGAAATTTGGCCAGATATACAGCCTTGGCCTCGATTTTCGGCGTTTGTCGGGGCTTGTATGGGCTTGCCTCCAAACCCATGTTTTGCTGATGTGGTAACTTACAGAATTCAATACCTTTCCAATTTTGGCCATAAATCTGAGTTGCTTAATTATCATCATTAGAATATTCACTGCTGTCAATCCTCTAGGGTCTTTCATTCTCCCACACTTTCAGGGAGCACTAAGTATTAGAGAATTTTCAAAACACAAGAAAGAGGAATAATGGTAATAATAATTGGATTCAACAACTACTCTACTAATACAACATATTATAATAATACAAGAGTGGTACAGTCAAGATACAGTCATAAGTATGAGAACTTTAGTAGAAGTTTATAGCCTAGAAGCAAGTCAGTATGGGAGTCAACGGAAGAGTTGCGGGAGTACAGGAGAGGGCTCGCATGCAGCTTATATATGTTCCACCTGGAGGGACTTGGAAAAAAAAATGAGACAGGAAGGACAATGGGAATAAAGATGGACAGGGGTAGGGGTCAACCCGGGGTTTTTGACCCAAGGGTATAGAGGGTAAGGGTAGGGTTGAAGTCTTCAAAACCCTCCATTTTTTAATTGATGATGTAGACATCTCATGATGTCCTATGATCTTCAACTCATCCTGAAGGATGTTTTCAAGTGTTATTATATTTATTTTACCCAAAGCCTCATGAGTGGTACATAATTCTGCCCAAAACCCTTAGTAAAAACTGCAGGTTTAGAGGGTAAGGGTATGGAGGGTAAGGGTAAGGTTAGGGCCTTTCCAACCCAGGGGTTAACCCCTGTCCATCCTTAAATTGGAATGAGTGACAATTTGCATAAAATAAAATAAAATCTGCCCTAGCCAAGACAGATGTCAAACTTATGTCCAGGTTTGATTTTCAATTCTGTCAATAAGGGTCTGATAATTATCTTATTTTACTATGCAGTACTACAGCACTAAGTGGTACTATGTAGTAAGACTTTTACTATACAACAAAAAGCAAGTTCCAGATGTAAGAGAGAAGAATCAGAAGATACAGTACCTGAAAAGACAATAAGATGAACCAACTAAGGCAAAAGTGTTGAACAACTGCGGAATAAGACAACCAAGAGTCCGAGATCTTCCAAAAATACTCAAAAAGGAAGAAACAGCACAAATAACAATAAGTAAGCAGGACCACAGTAGACCAAATAGAAGTAAAGAGCAATGAAAAGATAGTAAGAATTACTGAAAATGGGCTGGGACAAATACATGTCAATGAAATGGAGAGGTTTCTTTGATATATGGTATTATCAGCCCAGTGGCACTGCAAGGAACCATGATAGGGATAAGGCCACCTGTACTATTTAACAGCTTTATTTGTTTTACAGTGCTCTTGTACCTTCAAGTTCAACAAAGTCTCACTAGACTCTAAATCTTCCCAGCAACTTTGATACAACAGTCTTGATTCTACGCTGCTTGCTAGTTCTCTGTTTTGAACTATCAAGTAAAGGGAAAGACACTATAGGGTGATCTGCAGTAGAGCCTGAACCTTCTGCAATATCAGTAGCCACTACTTTCTTATGCAGAAGCAACACCTCTTCCAATTTCTCAGCTGCCTCCAATTTTTTCTGCTTTGTGGCTGCAAGATTGGCCATGGCATTCAAGGTATCTGGATGATGGTCTCCAAGTGCTTGCTTGTGCAGTGGCAGTACCTCCTCTGCCAATTTCTTAGCTGCCTCCAACTTTCCAAGTGTCCGATATGTGGCTGCAAGATTGGCCATGGCCCTCAAGGTATCTGGATGATGGTCTCCAAGTGCTTGCTTGCACATTGGAAGCATTTCCTCTACCAGTTTCTCAGCGGCCTCCAACTTTCCAAATGACCTATAGGTGGCTGCAAGGTTGGCCATGGCATTCAAGGTTTCTGGATGGTGGTCTCCAAGTACTTGCTTGCTCAGTGGCAATACCTCCTCTTCCAGCTTCTCAGCTGCCTCCAACTTCCCAAATGACTGATAGGTGGCTGCAAGATTGGCCATGGCCCTCAAGGTATCTGGATGGTGGTCTCCAAGTGCTTGCTTGCACAGTGGCAGCACTTCCTCTTCCAGCTTCTCAGCTGCCTCCAACTTTCCAAATGACCAATAGGTAGCTGCAAGGTTGGCCATGGCATTCAAGGTATCTGGATGATGGTCTCCAAGTACTTGCTTGCTCAGTAGCAACACTTCCTCTTCCAGCTTCTCAGCTGCCTCCAACTTTCCAAATGACCAATAGGTGGCTGCAAGGTTGGCCATGGCATTCAAGGTATCTGGATGGTGGTCTCCAAGTACTTGCTTGCACAGTGACAACACCTCCTCTTCCAGCTTCTCAGCTTCCTCCCACTTTCCACATGACCGATATGTGGCTGCAAGATCAGCCATGGCCCTCAAGGTATCTGGATGGTGGTCCCCAAGTGCTTGACTGTACAGTGGCAGCACCTCCTCTTCCAGCTTCTCAGCTGCCTCCAACTTTCCAAATGACCAATAGGTGGCTGCAAGGTGGGCCATGGCATTCAGTGTATCTGGGTGGTAGTCTCCAAGTACCTGCTTACGCAGTAGGAGAACTTCCTCACCCAACTTCTCAGCTGCCTCAAACTTTCCAAGATCATAGTATGTGACAGCAAGGTTGTATATTGATGGTCAGTGTATCAGGATGATGATCTCCAACCACTTGCTGGTATAGCAGAAGCACTTCCTCTCTCAGCTTCCTAGCTTCATCAAATTTTCCATAGTAACCATATGTCACTGACAGCTTGGCCATAGAAGTCAATGTATCAGGGTGGTGGGCTCCAAGAATCCGTTTGCGAAGTAAAAGCACATCCTTTCCCAATGTCTCAGCTAACTCCCACTTTCCATATTCCCGGTATGTATCTGCAAGATTGGCCATAGAATTCAAACTATCAGGGTGTTGCAACCCAATCACTTGCCTATATACAGAAAGTACCTTGTCTTCCAAGTCCTCAGTATAACTCCAGAGACCACTATCCTTAAATACTCTTGCCAGACAAACATTTGCATAGACTGTTGGTAAAGTATTTACCTGCCAAACATGACTGGCATGTATTAATAACTGCCGACGAAACTGATATTCCCCATTTGTGTTTCCTAGTGGAGTAGCACGTGCAAGCAATAATATAGCTGTCTGGCTTGTATACTCTGGACATTCAACAGTTTCCTGGACACATGTATGTATTACTGCATGAAAGTCAAGACATTTATTGACAACATTATATGATGCAAGTGATAGTTGGCACATTTCAATTACACTGTCTTCCCATGAGCCTTCATCCCTGAACAGAGACAAAATTCTTCAAAAAATTTATGGCTTCAATAGGTGGATCTACATCAACAGTACTGCTATCATTACCAGTGAAAGCAGCTGCTTGAGTGAATATCCCCAAAGGAATGGCAGTTGGATTTAGATATGCACATATTTGCATAAAAAGCTGGGTTGGATGACTGAGTTTCTCAAAACTCAGATGAAAAGCACTATACACAGTTCTCTGGTAACTATCCAGTGACCTCATTCTGTAATTTAAGATTTTCTTCTTTTTCTTATTAAAATGTGTCAAGTAAATTTCCAGTGTGCAGGTTGGAGTTGACTCAATATATGCCCCAGCTGTTGAGACAGCTAGTGCATGACAGCCAAGAGCATCAACTATCTTGGAAGCCAAATTATGGTTTTCATGGGAGCTCTGTTCATGTACTTGACTTAGAAGTAGCTTCACAGCACTTTCTTTGGTGAGATCCATCAAGTTAATTTGACAATCTGGAGATGCCATTTGTGATGACTCTGAGAGGCGGCTGGTGATAATCACATTACCATGGTTGCAAATAGGGATATAGTCATTGAGAAAAACTTTTTCATCATCAGCATTGTCAAAAATGCAAAGCCAATTTTGATTGATCCTAGCCAGGAAATCTTTGACATTTTTGACATCTTTGCCAACACCTGCAGCTTTTCCAAGCTCCTTGAAATTGGCAGTAAGGGTGTCATTGGAGGATGCATCAAAAAACCAAACATTTGAAAATCTGTTTAAATATTTAGTATTACCTGTCATTTTAAATTTCTTTTTGTCTTTACCTGAACAAATTCTCAGAAACAAACTTTAGAACTGCTTGTGTTTTTCCAGTTCCTCCACTTGCCACAAGTGTGACTACATGCTGTCCAAGGTTAAGGGTCCTTTCAATGGAATGCAACAGCTTGTGCACTACATGTTGATCTGCATTATCAGGAAGGTGAAAGGCAGGAGTTGTGGAAGATGGTATAGATGACTGTGTGGCTATCACAATTATAGGAGCATGAGGAAGGGTATGAAGGTATTCTTCCACAGGTGCATATGCACTTTGTAGAACCAGTAGAGTATCAGCCTGGGCTAAGGTCCCTTTGTTGATCATGTCAGCAACTGATTTGGCTAGGGTTTGACCAGAGCTTGCATCCATAAAAATGTGGGAGCTGCTAAACTGAGTAGTTGAATATCTCCCTCCATTGAATACAACTTACTACTTGAGGTTCTGTTTTAAAAAATCCTTGAGTACATCCATGTTTGTACCCGAGAGAGTCAGTGCTGGTGGAGAAAATATTTTTGAAAGTTCTCTCAGTATATCTTCCCGTCCAACAAAGTATTGACTGGGTGGAGGGCACTGCAAAACATTTGAAATTGAAATAAAATAACCTGTTTATGCATACAATCAGCATTAAAATTGATGGAATACTTAGGACTATTAAATAACCATGGTTTGCAGCTTGAGGAGTTCCATGATATGTGACATTGTTAACAATACCAGCAGTGGTGAATATAGGTTGTCCAGTAATTTGGAAGTTTGATGCTTGAGCAAACATCTGTGGGCTAAATGATAAATTTGTTGATTTAAAAGATACTTCTAGCATCAAGGAGAGTGAGAAACCCACAAGGATGTCATTTTAGAACCAAACACTAGGAGTGATTCAAGCGAAATGGAATAAGGAATTAAAAATCGCCTTTATATACCTGAAGCTCAGGAACTATCATGCATATGACCTAAAATCTATTTTATAAATCTAGCATCAGCAAAACGTGTGAGTTCGCGTGATAGAGTTCCCAGCGCTTCAGCGTCCCGGAACCCAGATGGAACGGCAGGTGCTGAATAGAGCGCTTACGGCGCTGGAAGGCGCTGGACGTGTGGAGATCGAACGAGAACTCAAGAGTCCAAATCCAAAATCCAATCCAAAGTCCAAGTCCAAAATCGAACTTTTAGTCCAACTAATCTAAATAAAATCCAAAGTCTTCAATCCGGAACTCCAGTCCAGGTTGTAGGAAGTGTTTGGAGGCGTGGGGAGCAAGTGGGGAGGCTTCGGCGTCAATAGGGCATTGATCAATGATTCAGCGGTGTCTACCCATAATCTTCGCAGTTGTACTAACAGCGTATCAGCAAACTACGCCCTCACCAACCTCGCTAGCTCCTCTAAATCAAAGTCCACCAATGTGCCTTCAGATAAAAATTATGTGACGTCTGCAAGGGAGGCTTCCTAGAGTTCGACAGGTAGGGATTGAAGGTTAGTATTAGTTCTGAAAAAGACGGAGAAGAGGAGACGACGTACTAACCACTCTGTTAAACAGAAAACTCGAGTCATGATGAAGATGTACAGCAAGATGAAGGATCCCTACAAGACGCAATAATCATGAACGAAAGCGCTCATCAACCAACTGAAAAGACCTACTTGCCCCTCCTCTATCCTACCTCTCCAGCCCTCCACCGCAGCCAAAATCCTACACAGCTCTCCCAGCCGAGGCGACTCCTCCCCCATGATATCGGCCAATCCCAGTGCCTCCTCTATTACCCTTCCTACTGCGTAATCAGTTATCGATCCTAGGGCAGAGTAGTATCGAGTTTTGGATAGTAATGTATTCCGTTTGGGGTTTCGTCTTCATTCCCATTCCTGTTATTTAACGTTTTCGTTTCCATGAAGGGGATTTGACATGGATTTGTAGAGCTTCGATAAGGACAGGATGTGTTTGAGGATGCAGTTTCGGTTTGGTCGTGACGATCTTGGGAGATTGTGTGAGAGAGAATGAGGGATAGAAGGAGCCCGAGGAGAGGAGAAGGTGAGAGAGGTGAAGGATGGTGTTGATTTGTTTGCGGTGGGTTTCCTATGTAAAGCAAAGCATAGCGAGTTAGTGCTCAGCTCCGCTTAGCAAAGAACGAAAGTAGATGGAAGTAAAGAAACGAAGCGAGGTTTGAAGCCAGATAAAAGCACGAAACTACGAAACTCGCAACGAAATTAGGCACTTACTAGCATCCTCGTATTATCACGCAACACTTTCAGCGCGCGTTATGCATTCTCATTCACTTTCCCCATCTCACTACCCGATCCATTAGCACTCGCACCCGCGCGCGCACTCCCTATCTCCAAATGTCACAGATACAAGTAACCCATCAACCTCCTCAGTAAGATATACAAAGTCATTTGCAAGACCTCATCGCGCCTATCCCCTTCTACCGAGTCCAGTCCTTCTACTAAGCGACGACCCCGACTTGGCCTCCAGCTGAAGCTGCGCACAAAACACGACAGGATAAAACGCGCAGTAGAGATCGGGTGTGCAGTAACGTTGGCGCGGTACAGGGTTGAGCTGGGGACGGGACCGTGTTCTTTACGCAGAACTCGATACCGAGATTGAGGTTGATTTGGACGTGGATTTCGAGTTGGATTGGGGTAGAGGGGACTCGGCAGCAGCAACCTCCCTATTCTCTCTCATAGTCTTCCTCAAGAGGGATAGATGTCATTTTTACGGGAGGAGACAAGGGAGGTTTCGGTTTCGGTTTCTTCTGGGCAGGAAGTGTCTTGGTAGACGCAAGAGAAATCTTAGATTGGTTGTGTCGAGACAACAATGGTGACGGGAGATGAAACCGGGAGAAGACGTCCCGCAGAGGAGACGTTCGATGAACCCGATAAACATGAGCTCCCGTTAACACCCTTTTTTACCGTCATTCGCTATTTTCAAGACGAGTGCAGCTTTTGGCTGGGAGGTTGGCGGTAAGGAGCTGATCGACTTGGGTACCGAGGGCAGCAGGAGGAGGCGAAGAGAAGAGAGAGTGAATCGATTCCGCGGGTCATCCCTAGTTAGTTTTGTCGTCATGATCATTGGAGGGTTGGCGATGGAGGGAGTGATGGTTGGATTCGGGACCATTCGTTTGCTCCAGCGAAGGCTCTGCGCAGGAACATCCTTGGACACCTCTTATCAGACCGTACCCGGATCCTGCTCGGGCTGTTCTTCGTCGTCATTATCAAAGCCTCAAGACGAGTCGTCGAATTTCACTTCTTGCTCCGCCTCCGCTGCCGTTTCCAGTTCTACCGCTGTCTCTGTAGACCCATCGTCCAAGTCCCATACATCATCCAACTTGCTCTGCCTCTCCGACCAAAGCAGAGTCGGAATCGGAACGGAGACTGAGGTTGGACATCCAAGAACGCAAACACTTTCTCTTCGACCCTAACCATCTCCGCCCATCGGCAAGTGTGCAGAATTAACATATACCGAGTAGCCTCTCCCTCCTTTGTCGTTTGTGCGAAACCTGTTTGCACAGATCGATCCGCATCAACGGATGAGGGCGTGGATGTAGGCGTAGGCATAGGCATATGGACCGTAGTAAGCAGTGGAATCGTCTATTCCTAAAAGAACAACTGCACGATACACTCCTCCTCAAACTGCATCGCAGAACTGTATGAGTCCCGGTAGGCTCCAGACGATGAGGAAGAGGTAGGTGGTTTGAAGAGATCGGGGTGCAGAAGAACATCGGGGTACAGCAGGACTTGGTGAAGAATGAGGTACGTTGACCCTGGGTGGACGTAGAATCGGGCTCGGAGGGAGTTGGCGGTGAACGGAAAAACGCTAGTTATAACCTCGTCGTCATTCTGTACAACCGCGATTAGCGGCGTTAGTAAACCGTGGATGTAGTACACGGTGATATCTCGATGAAGAGCGGATAGATAATTGATGAGATGATTTCGAGGAGGAAAAGGGTTCGGTTGGATTGACGGACTATATAGCGAGGTTTTTAATTGGTTGTAGTTGTAATAGATATAGATGGGATTAACCAAGACGCAATGGAATAGGCATCACTTAGCCGCTCTTCCATACGTGCTTTGGTTTTGCAAGACCATTCAGACATGTCCCTCAAATCCACCCAACCTTGGCCCTCTTGACCGATTCTGGCGCGTCTTGCTCCATTGAAAGCGTCTATGGCTTCTGGAAGATCACCGTTCCGCACTAGGACAGTCAAAAACTTGAATGTATGTCTGCAGAGATGCAAAGCTTGGTACTGGATTCGGGCATTGAGAGCAGATCGAGATAGGATAGAGTGGTTTGGAGATGGGATGGGATTAGGCCTGTCAACGAAAAGGAATGTAAACATCGAATTATATTTGAGAAAAGGAGGGTACCAACATGTGCGTCAGACAAGTCGACCGGTCACGAATCCACTTGACTCGTTAACGTCCTTAGATGTGTCTGCACAGAAATAAATGTTCATAGTTGACATTGGAATTCCTGAAGGGAGGTTTGGATACGGCTAGGATTCGTTCCTACATAATTACTATTCATTATTAGTACAAGATCATTATTAGTTAGTAAAAGTAAGCACCAAGTTCGTATCCTTTACACACTCATCCAACTCCCTAGTCCATTACTTGTCAGCGAAACACTCATTCGTTGATAGCTTCGTCCACTGAGAACTGAACTTGCGATGAGAGGGGATTGGAAAGGCCATGACGTGAAGTTCGAGTACAAGTTGAGTACAAGAGTAAAAGAATTAATTGACGCGTCCACGTGCCAGCAACATGCCAGAGGCCTAAGTAACACTATAGCATTATTCAAGCACTATTAATGTTGACCTTGTATGAGTACTCTAGAGTAGTATGACCGAGAACAATAATATTATGACATTTTATGATTATTTTGTTCGTGAACGGTGCCAGCGAAACGATTCGATTGTATTGAGTAGAATTGAATGGCATAGAACCCTGAGTGCCTGATGGACAACGTTCCTGAAAAATCCACAGCTCTGTACAGAGGGGTACCTTGCTATGGGTGCTGTGGGTGCTGTACAGAGCTGTACAGCTCTGTACAGAACACCCAGGTTTTGCTGATGCATGTTAAGGTTCCCCCTGGTTCTCCAACCCATGTTTCATCACATCCAATGTTTACCTTGAGTATAGTATGCTATCCTTTCTCAATCCCAACCCATCTTTGACTACTTGTAGGTTGACAATCAGATTTACATGAGGGTATTCATGTGCTGGGGTGTAATTTTTGCACACTATTTTTACCATACAGCTATTAGCCTAACAAGGGCATCCCAACCTTGGAATTCAATGAAATCTGAACTTCATCAGCAAAACCTGTATGGTTGATAAGGCATCTTAATACATTCTGGAGCAAGGGTACCAGCTCCAGAGTGCTCCAGAGTGCTCCAGAGCAGTTTGATGGCTTTTTGACAGCTGTCAGTGCTCTGGAGCACTCTGGAGTACATACAGGTTTTGCTGATGTCAAACATAGTACTTACTGTATATTGCCTACAGTAAATAAAATCATGCATACATGGAACTTTTACTTCATCTGATGACTATATATAATAACTTGAGTTAAGTGTAATATGCAAGCAAAATCTGAGTGCTGCAACCAGGCACACAGAAAATCGGATTGTTGGTCAGGTTTCCGGGTTTGAAAAGCTCAGCCTGACCCGGACCCAGACCTCCTGGCCCACCCGGAACTCAGAAAAACCCGGACAACCTGGTAACATCACTAAGTAGATGTAGTTGTAGCACAGTCATTAGTTTCAATGTTGTCAATAACTCCTAGTTCTCAGTATCATTTTTCTTCTCTTTTACTCATTGTTTCTCATTGCTTAGTTCAGAAGTCATATGCCTGGTACCTTGTGTTGTGGGGAACTAGTTGCTGCCATACTCAAAGAGGAATAACAAAGAAGAGAGTAAAGATCTGGACTGGATCAGGTAGAATAAATGAGAACAAAGCTAAGGAATACATGAGTATCTATCTACTACATATACTAGTATTCCTACATCAGGAAAACCTTTATTGGCAAAATTATCATAAGTTTGCATAAGATTGCAATAACATGCACTTTTTACATCTTATAGCATGAATAAGTCAAAGGTTAGCAAGATTATGCAAAACAATACATATAGTGTTCATTCTGTCATAATCCAGCAATTTTTATGCAAAGTTATGTGATCGCAAAGCTGGCAGTCGAACTGATCTTTTGATTTACACGCAAGACACATGCATCATTTCTGAGTCATTGAGGATTTCAAAAGCCACCAGTGGTCAGACTCAAGTCAAACATGCAATATCATATCATGTCAAGCGTTATGATAAATTGTACAAGGTATGGTCGTGCTGATCCGGAAATGGGTTGACAAAGAACGACTTGCACTTATTCATTACATTACTGCTAGTCCAGCTCCGATCCACTACCTTTCCAAAGTTTGGTGTGAGCGGAACACTCCTAACTACTTGTTTCAAGTCAACAACACTTGCTAAATTCCCTCCCTCTGCTGTAAATGAGCGAGTAATTTTATGGAGGCAGTGGTTTGGCCCTGGTCTGCTGAAAGGAGTGAACCACTCAACGTATGCAAGATGTTTTGGCCAGTTCGCATACTGGACATCTTTGCACAAGCCACTCATGACCACCAAAGGAAGTGAGAAAACTAAACGCACTTGACCAACCCAAAAAGCTGAAATAGTTCAAGTTAGTAAGCATGAAATGCATACTGGTCACTGCTCCATACCTTTCACTGGCTCCTGAGTGTCATCCCGAACACTGTATCAGAGCAGTATCAAATCTGCCCGGTATAGGACGATTCCGACGATCTTTACGTGCAGGTTGTACATGAATAGAGTCTGCTGTGCTGCGTACATGAGTGACCGGATCGATGCGAGTATATTTGATGAGATGATAAACTGCAATAGAGAATGTGAAGTCGGTGTCAATATCTAGCACTGCAGCTTCAAGCTGGGGTCCGGATATTGTTCGGATCGTGGAGCTGTACAATGAAACGTGCAAGCACGGCCCTGAAGAATGGTACTGAATATCTCTTATCCACTGCTGGAAGCCCAAGGCTTCGTACAGTAGGATATTTTGCCATGTGAAGACTGCGACAATACAAGAGGCCCGGAGGTGTCCATTCAATTCGGCAAAATCTTGGGTTTGCCATCATGAAGCCAGCGTAGATAGCAATCGTGACGCAGGACCTTCTCCTTGTGCTCCAGCCAGATAGTCATCTGGGGATATTCATCTTTGCTATTTGTAGCATGATAAGCATCCTTGGCCAAGTCAATGTGTAATCGCTCTGTATGCTCGGTGTTTGTATTATCAAATGTTCCGATGAACTCTGCTTTTTCCACATAGTGATTCAAAAAGTGAAGTTGGGGAAAATGGAAGTCATTGCGCACACCAAGGTCAATGAGGATCTGTTTGTTGTCATGAAATTGTTCAAGAGCCGTATGGAAAAGTGCCAGAGTTTTGTCAGTCTGAATAGGATAATGAGCTAGATAGAGAACATCGACAAGTCCCCGCATGCTCCAAAGGAGTTGTGCTGCAGAAAGTTGTCCTGGCAAAGGAATATCAATGATTATGGAAAGCAGGAACCTCGATATATCATTGTTGTGCTCTTGTCCAGTGATTCGTGATAGCGAACTGATGCCTTTCATGAATAGACAGACGTGATGGTTAGGAGGCAGTCTACGGCATCGTGCATCGATTTCAGCTGGTCCAAAGATATCAATGATCCAGGATTTCAGGTGCTTCATAACACCTTGGTAAAGCTGATGCAAGATGTCCGGCGCTATGCATTCGATAGATGTTGGAATATGGAAGGTCCTTCCAGAAAGGGTTGTAGATAGGCTTGATGCCTGCGTCGCTACATGCCTCTCTAAATTCAAGAGGGCCTTCACTGTCAAATTTATCTAATGCACGTAGGATTTTGAGAAGATCTTGGATAGGATACAGAGTGGTGTCGTTTCCCATGAGTGTTTTGAGGATCTCACACTCGGCACAATCCCCCGATGTACAGCATGAAATCAGTACCTGCTCAGGGTAATCAGCACAGTATGCTGCAAGGAGAGCGTGTGTTCGTCGTTCAGCACCGTCTCCACCAGCAAGAACAATGCCGTTGGCACCATGAGACTTTAGCGGAGAAACAATGTGACCCATACATTTATGAAATAAGTTGGCGAGGGTTCTTCTGCGAGAGGCTTTGTTGGTGATATGTTCAAGTTTTGAAGTCGGAAGATAACCGATGAGGATGTATGCTCGAGAGGAAGGCTTGCGTCGAATTTCTTTCGGAATGTTTCCAATCGTCAAGTAGATAGGATATGCTGATTTTCCACAGAATGTGGTAACTAGAGTCTTATCTGTAGAAAGAATGATAGGGATGATTGTACCACCCGGGCGCTGTCTGTCAAGGGCTTCCTACTCAAATGTACAATATTAGTGTGTGAATTTCAACAGCTTATTATAAAGGTTTACCTGTCTCGTCCACCACCATTTTCCCGTATGCATATCATGATACATTCTTGTTTCCAAGGATGAATCCGTGTAGTGCTTCTCAGGTGCATACTTCATGTATTTCGTGAATTCTGGTTCGGAGTAAAGTGCTTGGACGCACAACGTGATATTCCGGTAATACACCTCGAACGCTTCACCTTGCACAACGACTTCTTTCACTTCGAAAGGGGGCCGGGTCACAGGTACACTTTCATCAATTACCTTGTTTAGCTCTTTTGCTGACTTGTAGGACAAACCAAGTTTCTCGCATAGCTACAGTCAATAAAAGTCAGTTCATGTTTCACAAATTTCTTCAAGTACGTACCCCTGGAATACTCAGTAGCTCTGTGAGAGCTGTTGAACTTGGACCCCTCGTCTTGGCCCAACATGCAACATGCCAGTCCAGTTCAGATTTGAATGGCCTCCATGGATTATCCACATCTGCAGCATGAAGTCGATCATGGTAATGATCGTGTTCTGGTGCACGAGAGCCAACAGGTTTACCAGCTCGGATATCGGGATAGTGTTCAATATGAGGCTCAGCAGGAAGGCTCATCTTGGCCTCGAGGCGGGGATTTACGGGGAAGTTGACATCATTCAAGTCGTCCATGAGCATGATGGGAGGAGAAGGTGAGCGCGAATGGTCTGAGAGCATATCCGTAGGTGATGGGCTGCATGAAAAAGGAGGTGGAGATGGAGGCAGAGATGGAGGTAAAGGTTCCCAAGAGTTCTCGCAAGCGGCAGCCTCCGCAAGCTCAAATTCTAGCTCATCCTCTCCAAGGTCTGAGTATGAAGCGTAGCCATCCTCATCCTCACTACCGCCATTTCCCTCTGACTCATCATTCATTGGGCTCTCAACGTCAGCCATGAGAATATCTAGATGATCATCTTGCACTCTGGCATCACTCGAAGCCTTGCGAGTACCCATTCCGCAGGCATCACTGTCTGGGTTTGCCTGATCTAGGATGCTGTTGGCATAATCTCCGAAATAATCACCATCTGACTCGACCTCCGGAGAAACTTCGTCATTGGCAAGCCCGTGCATAGTTCGGATGAGATCCAGAGGCGTTTCGAAACTCTCGGTTTCGTTTTGAAGAGCAGCACATCCCTTTTTTTGTGTTGTTCGAATGTGTTGCATATATCCAGCATCGGAAAATACCTTTCGGCACGATTTACAAGTTGTAGGCATGGTTGTGGTAAAGATAAGTGCGTCGTTGTCCAGAAAGTAGTTAACGTACTAATTTCTATTTTAGGCGTCTCTTTTAGGCATCTCGTTTCGTGGATTTAACGTTTAGGCGTTTTTACAGTTTGTTAATGTTTACTGGTGGTCAATGTTCGACTTGAACCATCCGTCATCCCATTCTTTCAACTTCGACCACAATCACCATAATTTTTGTTACGACTTCAATTTTTTCTGCCATCTCCAATGTCTCTTGCTACTTTGCAGGGACTACTCAAGAAAGGTGTTCGTAAATTGGCAACGGAAGCTCAAGCTCAAACTTTTACCGTTCCCGAGAGCACCAGCCGACCAGGTGAGAAATTGTCTCTTTTTCTTTTTCACCATATGAACACTTGCTTTAGTCCGAAAAGCAGCCGCAAAAGCAACCAGCAATGCAGGTCAGTTATTTTGACTTGACTCTGTGCTCACTCACCCAAAGTGGCTGCTGATCATTTTTTCCTCCAGTCTGGTACGCTGCACAAGGTAAAAAAAGGCCCGCCGCTTCAGATGTAGAGCAACAAGAAGCTCCAGAACCTGTCAAAAACAGGCTCAAGCCCAAAAGTATGTTGTGGCAAGGAGCTCTTTTTTTTGTCATTAACTATCTACAAGGGCCTTCCAAGGCAAAATCCGTCAAATCGGAGGACTCAGAACCTGAGCTTGTTTCTCAGGTTCCAGCTCGTCCTCCAGCTCGCAGTCGTGCGGCGAAAAAACAGCGCCAACTTGCAGAGAGTGACTCCGAGTCCCAGCATCAAGATAATGGTGAGTCATTCTGTCGCGCTATTTGATTTAATCTTATTTCTGTTCTTTCTTGTCATAGCAGACATTGATATGGAAGACGACCGTAGTGCCCAATATGTCCCTCCACGTTTGGTGCGCCGCCAGGATTCTTCTCAAAGACCTCTAACCTCTGGTCAGCGCAACCGCAGCCCTTCCTCAGATGGCCTCTTTATCCCTCCAGTCACAGATGATGACTATTCTTCCTTGTTTGATATTGGTCAATCCACTGATGATGCTGCCGATGATGATGAAAATGGGTTGGACAAAAATGAGGAAGACGAAGAGGAGATCATAGCTCCCAAGCCCAAGGCTCGAGCAAGGACATCCATCAAATCCAGCTTGAAGCCTACTGCTCAAGGTGCATCAGTTTCGAAGGTAACCATTCACTGATCCAGTTGTTCAGCCCACTCATTATTTGTTCTAGGGCCAATCAGTCCGGGCAGCCAAATACGCTCAGGAGGTACGTTTACACCCTTCGATCAATATGCAACTCATTAGTGATATCTATAGGTCCCAGCGTTTGTTGCTCCAGTCACAGTCTCGAAGAAGGAGGTAACATTTTCTGTCTTTCTCCGTTTCGGATTTATTATTAACTAGTACCAAAGCCTGCGGCTCTGTGTATCTGGTCTTCTGAAGCGCAATATGTACCACCCGGCCCCTGGACAGCGACTGATATCAAAGCGCACTCAGAGTAGTGAGATTCAAGATGTTCTCACCAAGGCAACAGCGACTTCAACTGGACTCTTTCTCCTAGAAGATGCATATCCTGATGCTGCATGTCAATCATCTATGCTATCGTGATGCCTTGGCATCGGCAGCTACGGAACTTGGGCTGGATGAGCTTGCTGAACTGGCTTTGCACTCCCTTGGAGCGTAAATGGGCAAAGTCTCTCTGTGATTATGTAGGTCACAATTTTTAAGAGCTTCTGCTTGCTCACTATCTTTTAGGTGTTCAATCAGGTTGTTCATGTTTGTTCTGAAGTTAAGAAAGCTGCAGAAGCTGTGATCCTTGATAGCGAGTACCCAATTACTGGGCGACTCTGTGATCTACGTCGATATATTGCATTTGTCTCCATGAAATGTCATTACATCTTCCCATTGAAAGCAAGACCTCCCCCGGAGTTCAATGATGTGGTAAAGTGGCTCACTATCTCTACCGCTAGTCTGTACTGATTTATATCTTAGATTGTTTCTGGTCTTCCAGATCCTGCTCCTCTACCTGGAGAGACAGATAAGGAACCTGCCGCAGAGCCACCCAAGATTGTTACTAAATGTGTTGAGGTACGCCATAGCTGCGCATTTATTATTTGCAATGATTAGTACTCACCAGGCTCACCAGCATGTCTATACACCAGATTATCTGGATGTCAACTCTTTGGAGCTTACCGGTGGGGCATATAAGCATGGTGCTATTATAGCAACTTTACGCTCCATGTTCTCTGGTGCAGCTTCACCTGGTCAAGTTCTGCTCCCTCTCTTCTCTTCCTTGCTCGACAATGAGCGGTATTCTGAGCCCGAGCTTCCAATGTCAATGCTGGCGCTTGCTGCTGCTGCAGTATGTTTTTCTTTTATGCACTTGGGCTATTCTTTGGGCTCATAACGTTACTTTCTGCAGGTGCACTTCTGTCTTTGGGAATGGTCATCGGGGTCTCATAGTATTGTTGACTTCAAGGGAGACAAGGCGCGGCCGGAATACAAGAAACATGTCGATTATCTTTTGAAGATCCAGGCTGACAACGCAGTAAGCTATCATGTCATGATGGTCGAACTGCTAAATCGAGCAACGTAAGTTTTCATTTGAGTGTCAGTGGATTTCGCTGATAATTTCTGGAATGTGCAGGGAGCCTGTCGACGATGAAGAATCAGATGGGTTACCCGATGTCTACTAATACTATTCATACTATTCAATCTTTATCTGAATGGCGGTGGTTGTACGAATTGCTAGTTTCTTGTTCATTCCGAGTCTGTGTGTTTTTGTTGAAATAAAATAAAATGTATATATGATCTTGTTTCGTGCTGGCATCCAATATATTCCATAATTTTGCATGATTTATCGTTCCGATGCTGCTGAATGTAACTGCATACCTCAGAGTAAACAGCATAATTTTGAAACTTAATGCATTTCTTATCAGGGGACCTGTCTAACGGGCATAACGGGCATAATTTTGCATAACTCACATTATAGTGTCAAAACATGAAATGTTTGCATATTTTATCAACATTTTGACGAGTTTTTGTATGCACCTAGCATCTTTTGCTAATGAAGGTTTTCCTGATGTATGCCCTATTCCCAATGCCCTTGGCCCAAATATATATTTCAGCAATGCATGAAGCAATAAAAAGTAAAGTAAAGACAAAAGTAACAAGAAAGTAATACACTGTTACACATGTATATAGTTCTGTATGTAGCCTGCTAGCATGCTGATAAGTGATTGGATCATAAACTTGAGCTATGTGCATGTTAATCACTATACATGAGGTGGTATGAAGTCCTTTCCTGAGGGCCAAGGCTGGTAGAGTAAACAAGATTAAACAGCCTGAAGATTAAACAAGGGAAAAAGACAAGAAAAAAGAAAGACAAGATAGCCTGGGCAATATTCCAGAGACCTCTGGAGAAGTCAACACCTTTTTGACAGCTTTCAGGCCTCTGGACATCTCCAGAGGCCTCTCGGGGTCACACAGGCTTTGCTGATATCCTTTTTCAACTTCTCAGCTGCCCCCAACTTTCCACATGCCTGATATGTTATCACAAGATTGTCCATGGAAGTCAGGGTATAAGGGTGATGGTCTCCAAGTACTTGTTTGTACAGCAACAACACCTCCTCACCCAATTTCTCAGCTGTCTTCAACTTTCCATGTGCTTGATATGTTAGTGCAAGATTGTTCATGGAAGTCAAGGTATCTGAATGATGGGCTCCAAGTACTTGCTTGCGCAGCAGCAGCACTTCCTCCCCCAACTTCTCGGCTGCTTCCAATTTCCCATATTCCCAACCATATGTTATAGCAAGATTAGCCATCGAAGTCAAGGTATGAGGGTGATATTTTCCAAATACTTGTTTGTACAACAGGAAAACCTTCTCCCCCAGCTGCTCAGCTGCCTCCAACTTTCCAAGTTCCCGATATGTTGTGGCAAGATTGGCCATAGCAGTCAATGTAGCAGGGTGGTGGTATCCAAGTACTTGCTTACACAGTGGCAGTACCTTCTCTTCTAATTTCTCAGCTTCCTTCAACTTTCCAAGCTCCCAATATGTTGTGGCAAGATTGGTCATAGCAGTCAATGTAGCAGGGTGGTGGTCTCCAAGTACTTGCTTGCGCAGTGACAACACCTTCTTTTCCAATTTCTCACCTGCCTTCAACTTTCCACATTTCTTATATGTATATGAAAGATTGGCCATAGCATCCAAGGTATGATGATGGCAGTCTCCAATTACTTTCTTACGCAGCAGCAGTACTTGCTCACCCAACTTCTCAGCTACCTCCAACTTTCCATGTGCTTGATATGTTAATGCAAGATTGTTCATGGAAGTCAAGGTATCTGGATGGTGGACTCCAAGTACTTGCTTGCGCAGCAGCAGCACTTCCTCCCCCAACTTCTCAGCAGATTCAAACTCTCCATGTTCCCGATGTGTTAATGCCAGATTGGCCATGGAAATCAAGGTATCTGGATGATAGTCTCCAAGTACTTGTTTGCGTAGTGGCAGCACCTCCTGCTCCAATCTTTTGGCTGCCTCTAACTTTCCAAGATAAAAATATGTTAATGCAAGGTTGCCCATGGAAGTCAAGGTTTGAGGGTGGTGCACTCCAAACACCTGCTTGTGAGCTAGCAGCACCTCCTCAGCTAGTTTCTCAGTTTGAACTAACATGCCACTTTCCTTAAATATATGTGCCAGGCAAATCTTTGTATGGACTGTTGGTAAATTATTTACCTGCCAAATGTGACTTGCATGGATTAACAATTGCCGACGAAACTGATATTCCTCAATTGCATCTCCCAGTGGAGTAGCACGTGCAAGTATTAATGTAGCTGTCTGGCTTATATAGTGACATTTAACAGTTTCCTGGGCACATGTATGTATTACTGCATGAAAGTCAAGACATTTTTTAACAGCATTGTATGATGCCAGGGAAAGTTGGCACATTTCAACTACACTGTCTTCCCATGAGTCTTTATCTGCAAACAGAGAGAAAAACTCCTTCACAAAATATATGGCCTGGATTGGTGGATCTACATCAACAGTATTGATATCATTACCAGTAAAAGTAGCTGCTCGAGTGAAGATCTCCAAAGGAATGGCAGTTGGATTTAGGTATGCACATATTTGCATAAGAACTTGAGTTGGATAACTGAGCTTCTCAAAGCTTAGAAGAAATGCACTGTATACAGTTCTCTGGTAGTTATCTAGTGCCCTCATTCTGTAATTCAGAATTTTTTTCTTTTTCTTATTAAAATGAGTCAAGTAATTTCCCATTGTACAGGTTGGGGTTCCCCCAATATATGCCCCAGCTGTTGAGACAGCTAGTGCATGACAACCAAGAGCCCCAACAATCTCAAAAGCCAAATTCTGGTTTTCATCGGAGCTTTGTTTGTGTGCTTGGTTTAGAAGTAGCTCCACAGCACTGGCCTCAGTAAGATCCATCAATTCAATGTGACAATCTGGAGATGCCATTTGTGATATCTCTGAGAGGCGGCTAGTGATAATCATGCTACCATGGTTGCAACTGGGGATGTAATCCTTAAGAAAGACATTTTCATCATCAACATTGTCAAAAATGCAAAGCCATTTCTGATTGATCCTTGCTAGGAAATCTCTGACATCTCTGACATCTTCACCAACACCTGCAGCTTTTCCGAGTGCTTTGAAATTGGCAGTCAGGGTGTCATTAGAGGATGCATCAAAAAACCAAACATTTGAAAATCTGTTTAAATGTTTAGTATCACCTGTTGTTTTGAAAATCTCTTTTTTCCTTACCTGGACAAATTCTCAGAAACAAACTTGAGAACTGCTTGTGTTTTTCCAGTCCCTCCATTTGCCACAAGTGTGACTACATGCCTTCTAGCATTAAGGACCCTTTCAACAGAATGCAACAACCTGTGCACTGCTTTTTGATTGGCATCATTGGGAAGGTGAAAAACCAGTGAAGTAGAAGATATCAAAGATGGTTGTGTGGTCATCACAAGAACTGGAGCATAAGGAAGTGTATGAAGGTATTCTGAGTCCACTGGTGCATCTGCACTTTGTAGAACCAATAGGACATCAGGCTGAGCCAAGGCACTTTTGTTGATCATGTTTGCAATTGATTTGGCTAAAGCTTGACCAGAGCTTGCATCCAGAAAAATAGGGGAGCTGCTATACTGAGTAATTGAATATCTCTTTCTCCATTGAATACAACTTACTATTTGAGGTTCTGTCTTACAAAATCCTTGAGTTCATCCATATTTGTACCCCAGAGAGTCACTGCTGGTGCAGAAAATATTTTTGAAAGTTTTCTCAGTATATCTTCCCGCCCAACAAAGTATGGGCTAGGTGCAGGACATTGGAGCACATTTGAAATTGAAATAATCTGACCTGTTTGTGCATCCAATTATCATTCAAATTAATAGGATAGAACTGTTGGTTTACCATGATTTGAAGCTTGAGGAGCTCCATGATGTATGACATTACCAGTAGTGAAAATTGAGTTTCTGATTTCAAAGTTCGATGCACCAGCAAACATCTGCGGTCTATTGAAATGATGAATTTTTCAGTTAAATGCTGCTTCTAGCAATGAAGAGACCTACGAAGATGCCATTTCAGAACCAGACAGCAGGTGTGGCTTGGGCGGAATGAATTATGGAACTGACACAGTGCTGCCCTTATATACATGAAGCTAAGGAACTATCACGTACATGACCTCAGATCTATTTGAGTTAACCTTGTGTCTTCAGTACTACATCAGCAGAACCTGGGTGATCCCACAGCAAGGTCCCCCTCTGTACAGAACTGGACAGCTCTGTGGCTTCTGTGGATTGTATTGGGGCTTCTGTACAGTGCTGTACAGCAACCCACAGCAACCCACAGCAATCCACAGCAATCCACAGTTCACCCAGGTTTTGCTGATGTAGTGTGCTTTCAACGTGCATCAGCCCAAAATAAATCTTGACAGCGGAGCTTACACTCGACAAATATACCAAATATACCTCTTCTTTTTTGGCGTCATACATATATGGTAGTGCCCACCCAAATATATATTTTTCCGTTGTTTCCGGACTGGGGCACTTGGCCTCAATTGATGCATGTTCTTCCCGCTTTCTACTACCTCCCAGTCTCCCATCTCTAACTCCGTTCGTGCTCTGTTTGACAACCCTGTTATTGGGGGTTGTTGTGCGTCAATCTATCTAGTTCACCTCCGGTCACTCCGGTTTATTACCGTGCCACGTCTTCTTTACGCGTGCCACCTCCTTTTCGCTGATCTCCTACTCCTACAACACTGCAGCCAGCAAGGACGATTCCCCGAGCTACGACGACTGCTTAATTGAGCCCTAGCGGCTAGACAGAGCTCACCCTACCGGGCGAGCCCTGTCGAGGCCTCCCATTGGGAGCCTAACGTTGTTGAAAGACCTAGAATTGAGCAGATATATTACGGACACGTACGAACCATACATACAAGTAGGGGGTCGCTACCATATGCTTACGCACCATGCGAATAAACGAGGATACAAAAAAAAAAAACAACACTGCAGCTGCGTTGCATTCGCATTCGGAACCCATGCATATCATACTTAAGACTAAGGAACATTCGCTAGAGTGAGTAAATGAAGGATTGATAAAGAGATTCTGTGTCGTGTCGGGAAGAATGTCCGAGAGTCGCGGAAGGCCTGAGAAAAAGCCAGAGAGAGGTGGAACAAGATAAGGAGGATTTCCAAGGAAAGAAAGGAGGGGCGATTCACTTTATACAAGCTAACGGTACGAGCCAGATTTCTTCGATAAAGCACCTTTTACCTGAGTTCAATCTGTATAGCGTATTGAGATTTTGGCACCTTTCTCCCATGTTCCCAGTATGGGCCCTCCTTACATATCGATACCAGTACTGGATATCTCTGTGCACTTGCCCCAACTTTTAATAACCCCAACTTTGAACTCGGAGTAGTCATGGATGATCAAGGATATGCCGTGACACGCTGACAACCCAGTACTTGGTGGAACCTCATCTATACGAAATCTATGCAATTTCCAGACATAAATCTTGCCCCTGCCCCTGCATCTAGGAAGAAGTTGGGATTCGACCACTAACTATTATACCTTGGGTAGATATTGGCCGTACTACTTATTTCTTCGATTGTTGTGCTCACTTAAGGTTGTTGCGGTTGATGAGTGTCCATTTAGAAACGCGTAAGGTCCCAGACTGCCCGGCCTTTTGCTCTTGAGGGAGGCATGGAATAGAGCTCGATAATATATATTGTTGGATGGAAGGTAATATCATAATCAGAGTCCACACAGTGCAGGTGCGACTAATAACTATTGAAACCGGAAGCATAAGAGAGAAGGTAGGATCATTGTTGTATGATGCATTTCAGTACCATCGAAATGGTGATCGCTTAACGTTGGAGTAGGGGGTCTAGGCCTAGCCCTCATGTAGTCACATGTGGTCAGCCTTTGGCATCGCGACAGCCAGGCAGCCTCAGCCTCTCGGCCCTCTCCAACGTTTCCGTTGTCCTGAAATTCAACCTTTCAGAAGCAGTCCGAAAGATATCGTTAGCCCCCAACCAACATCCTACTTAGTTCCGTCGTTGGGTTCCGGTTCAAGTACCCCTCACTCTCCCTAATTAGAATTCTAAACCGTGGGCACCCGTATTGAATACGGGTTGTAATTTTAACGGGGTGAACGTACCTGTACAATATCCATAACATAACCGTAACGGTCAAGCCCATGGCCAGCCGTACTCTTTAAGAAGGATTTGAGATGGTACAGTACAACTTAGAGCCCTATCCTTAATCCATTCATTCAGCAATCAGGCAGGGTCTTGCTCGTAGCTTCATCCGTTGAGGACAGTGAGCTTGCGATGAGAGGATCGAAAGAAGATTGACCCGTAGCAATGTAGGATGGATTTCAGTGAATATGTCAATCAATCAATCATTAAACCCGTCTATGTTGATGACTTTGTCCCGTTACAGTGGGGAAGTGGGGGGCGAGGTTCGCGGGCCTAAGTTTCTGAGGCCTTCTGAGAACAAGCTGTATCAGAAAAGCATCAGGAAGGAGAGAACAGAAAGAGTCAGTTGAGCATACTAGCTGAGAATCTTTTGGCTGCTCCCATGGCGCAGGGTGGGATACCCCATACTGTTTTGATATGATCATCGAAGCCGTCCACTTTGGCCCAAATGTGAAAGTGCCGGAGTAGGTTTGACGGTGATCTTGAATTGGCTTGGGAGCCAATTCTACATAGGTTAGTCAGTCATATACCCCAAAGAAAATTTTGGTGTGCTCACTTTCGCTGCTACCTGTCCCGCATCCACCTCTTTTCCTCAGCCTTTCACTCCTTTGTGTAGGTTTCTGACAAGCATCCCTCTTCCGCTTCCTGGAGCCTCCTCCTCTTCCTTTTTCGCCTGCACCACCTCTTTGTGGAGGTTCCTTACGCGCTTTTTTACTGGCTTTTTCAGGGCCGTCATCCCTCTTCCGCTTCCCTCCTCCTCCTCCAACTTTGCTTCTTCCTCTTCCTCCTTTGTCGTCGTCATCGTCATCGTCGCTGTTGTTGTCGCTATCACTATCGGTCGCATTACGGTAGGTTTGTGAGAGGTAGTAGCAAAGTTCAACCAGTTCTGGGGTAAAGTACCGGTGGGGGATTATCTCCAGCTCCCTCAGAGGTAGCATCAAGAGAGCGCCTACAGAGACGCCCGGTAGCCTCCAGAAAAGTCGCGAGATACTACCATTGTTTTCCCTGATTCGCCCAAATTTGTCGGGAAGAAGCGATATAGACCCATTGCCGACATTCGTTTCTTCCGGAAACTCAAAGAAACGGATGGACTCCAGCTTTGCACCATATTTCCATGCCACATTTTGCATCTTTCGTGCTGGTCGGTAGTGAAACGGATCCTTAGGAAACCGCGAAGTTGAAACCTTCTTGGCGTTACCACTTCTGCCAGAGATTGCCAGCTCAAAATACTCGGCAAAGTCGAGAGATTTTTGCCGTTTGGCGGTTTTGTGGTCGTGCTCAAGGCGATCCATTATCTGGAATATACAGCTGAATATATTTAATTGGATGGGATGCCTGGCGATACGTACCTCGTCAACTGTTGCATCTTTATCTTTCATCAGAGTTTCTAGTAGAAAAGCGAGTAGAAAGCGCAAGTCTCTCTACAAGGAACAAAGAAAATTCGCGGGGAGTGGCGCCTTGATATGACATCAAGTTGTGACAAGAACTGCATACTGTCGTTATAGTTAGTACAATGTTTTTTTGAGTGAATTGGCCACTCACAGACATACGAGGTTGCCGACTCTTGTGCTTCGAACGAGCTTGGAACGAGATGTAGTCGTTTAGCGGCCCGTGTTTGCATCTGACCAAGCTTGTCTCCGGCATCCAGGCTATAGCATACTTCCAAGTCGTCTTTCTTATCGTGACAGAAGCTACATCTTTTGCTGAAGGCTTCAAATCGGTGGCCTTTCACGGATCCGCTAAAATTTGAACGGGACATGCAAGACTTGGAATTAAAATTAAAAGGGACCAAGTTCATTCAGCATTCAGGTGAGCGGAGTGAAGTGGCATCATCCTAGGATTCAACATTCGACATTATTCATTCACATCGACGCTAACATATCCAGCTTACATCACTTTGATCATGAAGTTGAAATGGTAAGCTGATATTACATTGAAGAATTTCCTTGGTACTCTGAATGCGAGGTTATTGAAAAGCAACTGAGAGGCGAATTGTTTTTGAAGGCGTGGAGTTGAAGAAGTTTCTATCCGACATTTTCACTTCAGATCCTCGTCATCGTAGCTGCTTCTCTTGTCTGCATCGTTGTAATTCCTCAATCTCGACTGTTCCTGCATAAAATCTGTGTTCAAATCCTCATTTCAAGGGTAATTAGGACTAAAAACACCCCCAAGAGATGGTGAGATCTTACCCGTGGGTGCTGGTCGCGAGATTTCTTGGTCTCGTGGGCAGCTGCAATGGACAAAGAACTGAGAGCATACAATTCTCGTATGCAGAAATGAGATGGGTCTGCGTGACAGTCGACTTGGCTCGGTGCACGTGTCCTAATCCCAAGAGCCGGCGGCATTTTTTTCCTTCTTGTGTTCGTTCACTCTATGGCCAAAGGCTCTCAGCTTTCTCAGCTAAAATCTGCCCTATCCCATGCTGGAATCACCGGAGGAAACAACAATGGAAAGAAGCGAAAGAGATCTACACCGCAGGACAAAGACAAGGACAAACGCGCCGCTAAATTAGACGAAATACAACGAAGACTCAATCCTTTCGATGTCAAAGTGACCAAGTTGAAGCACGATGTGGCAGGTCGTAAGCTCAAGGGTGTTACTGGAAAGCCTGCACAAAGTAAAATGGCTGGAATCGAGCAGGTATGTGGCTATTATCCGTTGATAAATAAGTATTCTAACGCGCAATGTCTATTAGCGCAAGAAAACATTGCTGAAAGAGTTTGAAGAGAAAAACCGAGCTGGAGGCATTGTAGATCGCAGATTTGGTGAAAATGATCCTTCGATGAGTTTGGAAGAACGTATGCTCGAGCGTTTTACCAAGGAACGACAGCGCGCATCCAAAGGAGTTGCATTCAATCTTGAAGACGAAGACGAACTCACACACTACGGGCAAAGTCTGTCCAAGCTGGATGACTTTGACGACATTGGTCTCGAAGACGACGATGACGAAATCGGTATGTCGTGAATGAACGGTCTTGTTCTTGTTCTAATATCACACAGGCCGAATCAATGAAGATATCGTCAAGCACACTCATTTCGGTGGATTTGACGACGACGATGAGGAAGATGCAGATGAGGTGCTCATTTTCCCATTTCCTTAGAACTTGTATCTCATTTCATTCCAGCCCGCCAGGAAAAAGTCCAAGGCCGAAGTCATGTCTGAAGTTATAGCCAAGAGTAAAGAACATAAAGTACGTCTCTATCCCGCTCATATTAACAACACATACTAAATCCATCCTCCTTAGCTTCGTCGCCAAATGGAAAAGGAACAAGGAGAAAACGTCCGACACGAACTCGACCAAGCCTTTGATTCAATACGAAGCCTTCTCTATGCCCCCAACCCATCCGCGACCGGAAGCAACTCTGCACCGCTCGGTCTACCTGGTCCCTCAGCTATCTACGCATCTGCAGCTGCAGCGGCAGCATCCGCTGAAACAGAAAAGAAAGCCGATTACGACCAAGCTGTTCGGGAATTGGCATTCGACAAACGTGCTAAGCCCAAGGATCGAACAAAGACTGAGGAGGAATTGGCTTTGGAGGAGAAAGAGACTTTAGAAAAGGCAGAAAAGCGACGAAGGAAACGGATGTTGGGTTTGGAGGATAGTGATAGTGAGGACGAAGGAAAGTCTCGCGGGAAGCGAAAACGCGGTGGAGATGATCTAGAAGATGATTTTGAGGATGAGGAGATTGGTTGGAATGGTTTGGGAGCAGGTCTCGAGGATGATCAGAGTCAGGGAGAGGAAAGTGACGAAGGCGGAGATGATGAGGAGGAAGTCGAAGAAGCGATGACGATGAAGGAGACGAAGGAGACGACGACGATGATGAATCGGATGACTCCGAGTACGACGAAGATGCGGAAGAGCTCGTCGAATCTTCTAAAAAGAGCACCGACTTCATCTCGGAAAGTTAAGGCGAAAGACTTGCCGTTCACATTTCCCTGTCCCTCAACGCATGCGGAATTCCTCGATATCGTCGAGACTGTTGATGATAAGGATTTGCCAACGGTCGTCCAGCGTATCAGAGCGCTACATCATACTAGCCTAGCAGCAGAAAATAAACTCAAACTCCAGGTTGGTGAAAACTTTTATCTTACGCATTCCTCGTGTTGACTTTGCGTTAGACTCTAACTGGTGTCCTAATTGACCACATTCTCTATCTATCTTCACCTCCCGCACCTTCCTTCGCCGCCGTTTCATCCCTCATTCCTCACCTTTCCGCACTCAGCAAAAGCATATCCGATCCAATCCGCAGAACACTTCAACCGGAAACTGGTCCTTATGCACAAAAACCTCAAACGCGGACTTTCGCAGGGAGCTCTGCAGCCCGAAGCGAAGACCTGGCCTGGACCTGCAGAACTAACGATACTCCGAATAATCGGTTCACTCTGGCCAACCAGTGATATGAACCATGCCGTCGTTTCACCTGCACGAGTGTTAATGGGTGCTTATCTGGGATTAGCTCGGGTACGATCACTCAACGACATCGCCAGTGGTCTTTTCCTTTGTACGCTGTTCCTCGCGTATGAGCAACTGTCTCAGCGATTCGTCCCAGAGGCGGTGAACTTTTTGGTCAACACTGTCTTGCACCTCGCGCCGAACAAGTACCAGAATGCATCCGAACTTCCAGGATCGTTCCCATCGCCAGATTTTCGCTCGTCACATTGCCGTCAATTGGCTCTGGATGCGAAAAGTGCGAAAGGGTTGAAAATCCAGAAACCTGATTTCGGTGCTCTTCTCACTAGTGAAGATCTCGACGATGCGTCAAAATTAAATCTTTTAGCGCTTTCGTTGGACTTATTGGGTCGCTATGCGGATTTATTGAAAGGTTTGGAGGCGTTTGTCGAGATATTCGATCCCATAGCCCAGATTTTATCGAGTCTCAAGTTACAAAAATTCGAGACTGATCTTCAAGTAAGCTGTATTTTTACTTATCTACTTTCCTTCCCATTAACCACATATATATTGCGCAGGCCAAAGCCAAGTCATCTTCAGGGATGATCGAGCGACTGCTCAAATTCGCTCGTCAATCCCGACGACCCCTCCTTCTCCAAGCACACAAAGCCATTCCCATCGCTTCATACGTTCCTAAATTCGACACTACATCTTCATCTTACTTGAAGAACCAGGATCCTGATAGGGAACGAAACGAATCAGCCAAACTTCGGAACGAGTACAAGAAGGAACGCAAGGGTGCGATTAGGGAGCTTCGGAAAGATGCGAGGTTCCTTGCGGGAGTAGAGCAAGCGAAACAGAAGGAGAAGGATAGAAGCTATAATGAGCGTATGAAGCGCGTTTTTGGCTCTTTAGAAAGCGAGCGCGCGGAGGAAAAGGCGATGGATAGGGAGAAGACGAAGGAGAAGAAGAGGGCCGGGAGGAAATGAATGGGCGATTTATGTCGGATAGGATCTACGTGTGCTCTTAATGAGATGCATTTGGTTCCAAGATAATCATCAATATCGACGATCATCGTCGCGAAAATCTCAGTACATTTGGTGTGACACAACGGTTTGAATCTGAAAGTGAAGTCCTGGTAGGTCATCTAATTATTCTACTTCAAGTCGCTATGTTTACTTGTTGCACACTCCACCGTTTTTCGTCTTTCCTGAACCATCGCTACGAGAGCTACTTTCCTCATGGACCTCCGAGTCAGTCTAACAATAAGACACTTGGTTGAAGAGTCTTTGTCCGTCGTCTCGTCATATCTCTCATTCCCGAAATATGCATGCAATTTTCGCGATAGCTGACCTCACGGCAAGACCATTATTAAGACAAGAGTTATTCGTGGTATTATCTGAAGCTTTCTCAACCGTTTTGCGCTTCAAGAGGAATGTTGTCCTTTGTAGTTCATCATTAGCGTGTGTATTGTCAGTTGATATATCCATCGATTCGGATTATACATGCCATTACCCTACTTTATACTCTAATCTAACATAAGTAACTAATCAGACATCACCATTCTGAGACACAACACTATCAGGCTTAGTGAGCTTGATTGCTCTCACTGGCGTCCGAACCACCCTACGGAAACGAAGCTGCAACCAACGTCAATAATGCTTTTTGTGCCATCGCAATGTCGCTTACATTTATCAGATTTTGATATCGAGTTGAGAAGTAAAGACGAACTTGCGCTTCGGCGGTCTTAATTTGGTGCCTAATGTTGCTGAGGTCTAAAATCCAAGAAGTCAGCATGAGGAGAGATATATATAACTTCAAGAAAAGAGAAAACACGCACGAAAAGACAACAGCTTCGTAGATGCCCAATTCCACGTATTCAAACTGTATAGCCCTCCAGCGGTCATGACAAGTATCGGAATCGAGGATTCTATGCCGATGAAGAATGCTAAGAGAGTGCTAGACCAGCCCTATCAGTAAAAGTTAAGATGTGATACTACAGGAATAGATTAAACAGCATACCGATGAGCCACTTGCAATCCCAAAGTGAACCATCGCTACATGAAGTGGATTGAGATTAGAATACCGAGTAATATATTGGATGCACATACCCACGCCTCCAGCAGCGTACATAGCTGAAAAAAAAAAAGCCTTCCCTTCGCGTATCCGAGGTAGACCACTTTCTGCTGGGCGGTGCAGGAGATAATCCGCAGGGAACAGTAGCGCTGAGATGATTTGGATCGCAAAACCAAACCAAATTCCTTTGAACATGAACATCGATCCAAAGGGGAATGAAAATGCAAACGCGAGTGGGAAGTGTTCAAATACGACTCGGAGAATTGGGACAACCCTTTGGCCAAGTGACTCGAGATAACCGGGTTTGGGTTCAGAAGTGTTCATTTTGAGTGAGCGAGTTGTTAGAAATAGCGATGTGCGGTTTAGAGTAGCAATGTGCTGGCGGTAAGACGGTAGGACTCAGGAGAACTTGAAGAACTGTTGATTATAATATTAGACCCTAATTTATGTAAGTATGTACGCGCACTGCAAGCGTTGAAGCGTTCCATTTGGAGATCACTTCAACTTTCTGGCAGGCATCCCCCACCCATCTACACTCCTCCGAGTCGTACGATTTAATATCAATCCATCAGACTACTTACAGCCATCTATACAGAGTCTCCAAAAAATGTTTGAGTTAGTGCATAAACACCCAAAATCCAACCTCTTTGACTATGGTCCATGCAATATATGCTGATGCAGCTGCTTTGAAATGTAAACATGAGGCTCTCCATTAGCAAGACCTGGGTGATTGTCACAGCAATGTCCCCCCTGAGTCTGTACAGCTCTGTACAACAACAGTTCCAATACTATGGATGCTCTTGAATGCTCAGATCGTGAAGACAACATCATTGTTATTGTGTGCTCGGCTGCTGCAAACTTCAAAGGCGTTCGATCTTTTGCAAGAATATATTGGTGTCAAGGCAATCGACGAGACTATTCTTACACTGCTGGACGCACTCCGCCAATCTGGAAAGGGATCGGGTACGACATTGCAAGCGTTGAAGAGAGGTCTTAGCTGTTTGGCAAACTCAAATGTTGATACCTTCTTAGGTTCATGCAGGTACCGTATTCCCGGTACTCATTCCGACATTGACCACTTACACCCATGACGGTGTTTAATGCTCGAGCACTAGCGTCGCTAGTCACCGTCGTTGGAAATGCCTTAAGCAAGGGCTTGTCTGTTATTCTCAATTCCATTGTCAGGACATCGTCCTAAGATCGAACATACAGGTTGAGGCTAAATTCCAACCGATGAATTCATGAGCCACGAAAAGTAAACGTACTCTGTTTTCATTGCAGAAACATATGCTGTCCTCATGGATCGGATAAGCTCAAAAACTAAAGCGAAAACTCGTACTCACTGCACATTACATTGGTTTCCAATTCGGCGTCTAGATCGATGTGCAATGGCATTATGATAAGCCGTCTGGATAGCGTCTACTACCCTGAGAGCCACACCATCCCCTTTGAAACGAGTACGGTCGAATGTCTCTATGACTCAGTATTCTCACTTTGATCCAAAGTCGTATACAGATCCCGCGATGCGCACAGGTTATCGTCCCAAATCTAAGGGGAAATCTACCACTGGTAGTAGACGAAGATAGCATGCTGTATAGTGCTTCATATCATTGCTGCATATATATATGGCTTTCTATAAAGGAATGCCAGTGTCGAACAACTCGTTGGATCCGGGTTTCCTCTTCCATACGGTTTTAGTCTTAGCCCTGTAAATCCCCAGCCTTTCCCTTCTCTCAATGCACTCTTTCACCTTCTCCACTGTCCCTAGGCATTTCTTCGCTCCAGGGAATTGTAGGATCTCTTCAGGCGTATAGCCTATTGGTGCAAAGTAGCTGTGGTAGTTCAGCTTCGGTTTGTGAAGGTTACAATGTGGGTATCGGGAGGGGGATGGTGCTTGACTTTCCAGTCTTTGAAGTTCTGAATGGACATTTTAACTTTAGTAGGAGCACAGGTATTACGGAGGTAAGACTGACTTTAACCACGGGAGACGAATCGGATGAGCTCACGGTTAACATTCGACAAGTATTAAGGAGAACTGGACGTACGACCTTGGGAAGTCGGTGCATGATGAGCGTTAGGATGATGGGTATCTTACACCAATCGCACAACGTCAGCCAATCTTATTTATGATATCTATGATATCAAAACTTCGGTAGCCTTCGCCTTGGCCAGCTATCTAGTCTCGAGAATCCATTGACGATGTTCCATGTAGACCAGCTATCCTCCAACGACTACTATGCCGACTCGGACGACTATGAGCTACACCCGTAGGTCACTATCCTCTATACCACAAATTCCATCTAATGTCTCTGGTTAATCTGACAGAAAAGCGCTGGATTTCATAAATTGGCTCATAGAAAATAAGACTATGGTGGCTGCTAGCCAGCGATCTTCTTCAGCAGCGAAAGTGGCACCAAACCAAACACCGTGCATTCCCAGACAGGAGCTCGGCAGTTGGCCAAAAAATATAATGGGGTCACGATAAGGGATCTCGCTCGCAGGGCTAAAATAAGATATAAGAGTTGGTGGGACGATGAGGAGAGTACTTGGGAACTAACCGAGAAACCAGCGTTGCTGGCCAGCCCAGACGTGACCAGTGTTTTGGCTTTTTTCATCGATGATAAGGGCGTCCTTGGACCGGAAGAAGACATGAAGGGACCAACAAAGTCTATCGAGGAGGATCCGCTTTGACATCGTAATTTTCTTAAACGTAATTTTCTTAAACTATGATATTGATATTGATACGTATACTTAAAGTAATTGGCTCTGGATGTTGAAAAGTGCGAAAGGGTTAAAAATTCAGAAACCTGATTCCGGTGCTCGTCTCACTCAGGCTAGTGAGGATCTCAACGATGCGTCAAAATTAAATCTTTTGTCGCTTTCGTTGGATTTATTGGGCCGCTATGCGGATTTACTGAAAGATTTTAGAGGCCTTTGTCGAAGCATTCGATCCCATAGCCTAGATTTTATCAAATCTCGAATTACAAATTTAATTACTAGGCTGCATTTTCCCGTCTCTACTTTCTCTTCCCACTAACATGCATATGTATCGCGCAGGCCAAAGCCAAGTCATCCCCAGAAATGATCTAGCGACTGCTCGAATTCGTTCGTCAATCCCAACGACCCCTCCTTCTCCAAGCACACAAAGCCATTCCCAATTTTAATTTCCCGCATCATAGTACGTTCCCAAATTCGATACCACGTCTTCATCGTACTTGAGAAACCAGGATCCTGATAGGGAACGAAACGAAGCAGCCAAGCTTCGGGAAGAGTACAAGAAGGAACGCAAGGGTGCGATTAGGGAGCTACGGAAAGATGCGAGATTCCTTGCGGGAGTAGAGCAAGCGAAACAGAAGGAGAAGGATAGAAGCTATAATGAACGTATGAAGCGCGTTTTTGGCTCTTTAGAAAGCGAAAGGGCGGAGGAAAAGGCGATGGACAGGGAGAAGACGAAGGAAATAAAGAGGGCCGGGAGGAAATGAGTGGATTATGTCGAACAGGATTTACGTGTGCTCTTAATGAGTGCATTTGGTTTCAAGATAGCGATGATATTTGAGTACCATAAGCGTCCTAGTAAGTACATACTCAAAACCGGGTGTATACAGTAGTAACAGTACAGCTCTAGTCCAAAATGTCCAAAATAAATTTTACTTGTTTATAATATAGCTTCTGATTAAGGCTTCGAGTTCAACCATTTGCCGAGACCAAGGCCGTTGTAAATCTTGTCCAAACCCTGCAACGCATCCCGTTAGGCTTGCATCAAAAGAGTAAATAGAACTATAGCCTACCGTCGCTGCAACAATTCCCTTCAACAAACTGTCGAGACCCAGACCACTCAATATGTTTCCGAGAAGATTCAGCACACCGGCTAGCAAAAGGCCGACACCTCCAACAATTTGAGTGAGCGGTTCTATGGGTTACTATCAGCCTCTTGCATTCAGGTATGATAGAAAAGAAAGCTGCGTACGGCCAAGAGCATCGAGCAGAGGACCAAGATCCCTCTTCGCTTTCGGGAAACTATCCAGCTTATCCCTGGCCCACTCGATCGTACCACCTACTTCTTCGAGCAACTAAGAAGCGTTAGGAGCATCCCCATTGAATTGGTGCAAATAGAGCTCACCACTTTGAGTGCTTCAGCGAGTCTTTGCTCCTCAGGAGTAGCTCTATGAGTCTGCGCATGACGCTTGGCTTTATCGGACAGGCGATTGTCCGGGTCCGCGCCTTTAATCATCCCCATAGTCTCGCTGAGGATTTTCTCGGCTTGTTGAAGGAGAGGCTTGACCTGTTTAACCGAGTTCATCCTCATCGCGGTCATCTTCTTTCTTCGCCTCCCATGTTTTCGATATGCTAGAACAGACAGATACTTTGATCAACAGGGCAGTCTATGAGAATGTAAATGACATACCTTGCGAATCATCTTGCAGAGCGGAACCACTCGCGAATTGGCATCCTCGATAAGCCTTGACAAACGTTCAGCAAGCTCAGCGTCCTGCTTGATCTGTTCGTCATTGCGGTCGTCCGTGGTGTCGCTTTGCGGTCCCTTCTGGTTCTGATTCTCAGTTACTTCGGGTGGAGGAGTCGCAGCGGTGTTGGGGTCGCGCATATCTTGGATATCGATTTCAGACATGATGTTTTGAGATGGAACCGACGTACACTATCGTCTTTAAATACTTTTGCGCCACCCTAAAAGGTGATATCATGGTGATGCTTGGTGATGTGATGTTTTATGCAATTTGAAGATACAACGTTCTAGAGTATGTTGACCTGATGCAGCGAATTTCTTTTGCTGGAAAATGGGGTCGAGATGAATGAATGCTAGTGTGCCTGATGCACTCATAAGTGGAGCCCTCAGTTGGAGGCTGGAAATGACTTGCGTCACTGGTGACTAACATGATTTTGAAAAAATCGAGTCTTGAGGCCCCCGTTTCTTGGGCTATTTGGTCATGGACTTGAGGGACTTGAAGGATAGAGCGTGGTTCGATTCATGGTTGGAGAAAGGAATGAGCATGAAAATAGCCGGTTCGAGTTCAAAGGCATAATTCAATTGCCTGCGGCATTTCGTCTCTTGCCAACAACGGTCACGACAATGTCCACTCCAGAGAGTCTGTTCGACGCTTACCACCAAGATTATCAACAGTTGATTGGCTCTGTACGAACAAAACTGGAGAAAGATGTGCCAGAGCAACGAGGAGGTATGTTGCTGGCTTTGGTCTTGTGCGCAAAGATGTTCAATTCTTCGTGATTACAGAACAACGCAAAGCCACACTTCGTCGAGTAGAAATCGAGCTGGATGAGGCCGATGATATAGCAAGTTGAATGGTCCTTTCTCGGAATCACTAATAACTTGTCACTCACAGATATCTCAACTTGAGTCCGAAATTCAGGGGATCCCTACTTCCGGCCGTTCGCAATACACGACCCGTCTAAAGCAAGCCAAACTCGACCTTAACCGATACAAGAAGATTGCAAAGGATGAGCATGCCCAAACTTCTCGGGCCAATATCCGTTTCGACGCACCGAGGTCAGACGATCCGTACGACGAGCGTGCTAATGAAAGGACAAGATTGCTTGCGGGACACCAGACCCTTTCAGATGGAAGCCGAAGGCTGGAAAACTCCACCAGACTGGCCCTAGAGACGGAAGACATCGGTGCAGATATTCTTGTGTCGCTGAGGAGGCAAAGGGAACAGATCGAGAACACTTCTAATACCGTAAGTCGCTGTGCAATTCATGGTTTCTGTATCTAAATGATCTCCTTTTAGCTAAATCAAGCAGACGCCTCGATTGACCGTGCTTCCGGGACAATACACAAGATGATACGACAGTATGTTGGACCAGGTTCCGTTTATCCTTTGCTATTTTGCTCATGAAGATCTTCAGAATGCACAAGCAACGGTTCATCATCGCAGGAATCGTCCTCGTACTTATTGCCGTCGTCGTTCTTATTCTTTACTTCAAACTCATATATCACCGCCGCTAAGGATGATCTTCTGCGTCATTCATCTTTTATCTTACCCATATTTTTATACATGTACTGATAGCGTATCCTTCATACTTAGTGCATCTCTTGGGACATTGGCGTGTTTGCTTCGCTTGTATTCATATACAGTACGTTACATTTTCGTTATAGTTAGGACTGTAATGCAAGAAATTTATCCGTCCGTCTGCTTACGATTCTGATTCCTGTTAACTTAGCCTTCTTGTCATTCAAGCGGTTTATCCGTCCATTCATCTACTTGCTTACTGCTCCCATTGAATCCTGGCAACAGAATAGCCGCAGTACCGCACAAATGGAATGAACCAAGCAACAAACGCGTTGATCAAGAACGCTTGCAAACACCGCGCGCGCGGCAGCGGCATACATATTGTACAGTTGCGAAATTTACAAGGTCATTAAGATGAAAGATGAATACAAATGCGCAAATGGGAATGCAAAAAAGATGATGATGTACTGTACGTAGATCTGAGGATTGGGAATGCAAAAATTAAACAAAGAATGTCATGAGACAACTGCTTTTCTTTTCCTGAGAGACCGCCGAGGAGCTATCCGTTGTTCGGGCTCGGATTCGGATTCAGAAGATTTGTTAGAATCTGATGTTTTGCGCCGCTTCAAGGATGGCGGTAGATTTTGTTCTGGTGGTGGTATCATTGAGATGGTGGCACCTTGCCGTGAACCAACCGGGGCTGAAGAAGTAGCCCTAGTAGGGACAGAGAACTGTCCGACAGGACACGGTGCATAAGCAGATGGGAGAAGCGCAGCATCCTCGCTGCTGAGACCACCAGGATTCGGGAACAAGTCAGGGGCCAAATTGGAGACATGATCCCATTTATCGGAGGTCATGATAGAGGAAGAGGCAGAGGCAGAGGCAGAGGCAGAAAAGGAAAACGACCTAAGCGACAAGAGGGTTAGCTTGAACAGTACGCCAGAAAGGATATAACCAATATACGAACTCTTCTACTTCCAGTTTTCTCTTTAACAAGGTACATTGCCGCCGGAGCTCATCTTTCTCGTGCTTCAGCTGTTCAGTACATGCCCTTGCCACTCGAGCAAAATTTAATAGTCCGATGGTAGCTGCGGCATGGAGCTCTGCTCGTCTCTTCCAAATATCGCAATTCGCCCGCAGGGTCCCATTCTCCGCGGCCAGTCGCCCGCATTCCGAGACGGCCGCGGGTGGAGATGGCGAGGATTGCGTGTTTGCTTCTTCTAGATAAAGTCTACGGATGCTGGGAACTACATGAGGACGTATGGAGTGGGGGACCATTGAGGGGTCTACGTGGACTGCGGTATATCGTTAGTTCGTGGTGATGTAACGATGAGCAGGTTTACTCACCAATCGAGTACATCGTCCTACACGTGGGACAAGGTTGTATGGTGGTAGGGGGTTTAATCGTATTTACGGCGCGAACAATGCACGCAGCGCAGAATACATGTCCTACAGTAAACCAAGTTAATAAGGTCTCGGCCAGATAATCTTTATACTTACCACAAGGAAGAGACACAGGCTCTTTGAGAGTGTCTATACAGATGTTGCAGGTAGGCATATTAGAAGGAGACAGTGAAGTGTCAGGTTTAGAACCCCAACACGCTTTATATGCAAACACGGAAAGGACAGGTATCAATTTCCGGTAGCCACCGAAAAACCGAAAAATTATAATGACATGTTTAGGAAGTAGGGTTTATTTAAGAGGTCTAGAGAAATCTTGACCTTAACCGAGGCAGATTGAGATTCCTTACCGAACACACCGGGGAGCGCTTATCCGGAAGTGTGCGCCACGCAGGGGTCCTTTTCGGCCAGTCGCGACTGGGCTCTGGATCATGATCCATGAACCTAGCTCAGTTAAGACTATGTATGACTCGTCCGCAGACTTATACTTTGAGGACTTTTACTTTGAGGAGAAGGGCTAATAAAACTACTAAAGGATAGCTCAGTCGACATTCTGCAAAAGGGGCCAACCTACGGTAACGCGGTTCCAAGATGTCGACGATTCGACGTCAATACAATCATTAGATGGCGGAAAGGAAAGTTGCCAAAAACACTTGCATTCTCGTACCAATCTCGGTAAACAACAGCAGGAAATTGTACCTGAGTCACCGGTAGAACGGGGAGGTTTGAATGCGGACCTATGGCTGTCGGTTTGTGGCCCTCCAGGGTGATTTTCAGCTAACATTAAACCCTACAAAGAATCGGAAAGAGGGTGGTTGTTTCAGCTAGGGATTGGCAGTGAAGATCTTACATGCACGATACTGGGCTGATAATCGTGTAAACTGCATGGTACGGAAGAATGGCAGCGTGCATCCTTGCGACCCGGTAATACTGCCCCATGAGTAGCCAGTGTAGAATAGCCAGTTTGAATATGAGACGGCCTCGGGTGGAAATGCCTATGATTGAAGATAGGAGATTCGGTGAAGTGGTGGGTGAGGAGAGGCTCTTCATTTGACAACAACAGCAACCGTTCAACACGCCCAAGACATGGGCTTGCTTGATTTGGGAAGAGGAAGTCAGGGATCCCCCGGACAAAACGCACTCCGAAGTTTGGAACCCTGTAGTCAAACCCGTGCGCGGGCGTGCAATCATCGACGGAACCCTGCTTCGTCGTCAGCAGTACCGGAATTCACAGCACCGAGCAACGGAAATCATTCAGCTGATACGCGAGCTCAGGACCAAATAGGAGGTGTGTAATACTCATTGATGATTGAAAGAGCCAGAGAACGTTAATAAATGAGTAGTGGTGATGACAGGGAGATAACTTCGGATATTTAAGAGCGAGCGCTAAAAAGAAGCGCCCGTATCTATCTTATCAAGGTGGGAAAAAACTATGCAGTAGCTGAGTCAGTGGCTCGTTCTCAATCCATCTCACCACATTATCTCAAGTCGAGCGACAGCAATATTCCCAAAAAATGGTTGGTTAATGGTTCTCTCTAATCGTTTGTCTCTAATGCCTTGGAATTAGGCCGACCAAAAAACGACACCGACAAATGTTATGAAAGAGCCTCGCATTGACAAGCTGGTCATTAGTGCGTACTTTTTTTTTTCCGATTAAATGACAGTATTCTTATAATTTCTCAGACATCTCTGTTGGTGAATCTGGTGATCGTCTTACCCGAGCCTCCAAGGTCCTCGAACAGCTTACCGGACAAACACCGGTCACCTCAAAAGCACGTTACACCGTCCGAACCTTTGGTATTCGTCGTAACGAAAAGATTGCCGTTCATGTTACTATCCGTGGACCAAAGGCAGAGGAGATTCTTGAGCGGGGGTTAAAGGTCAAGGAGTATGAGCTGCGACGAAGGAACTTTTCGGAAACTGGCAACTTTGGTTTTGGTATTCAAGAACACATTGATTTGGGTGCCAGATATGACCCTGGTATCGGTATCTTCGGAATGGATTTCTACGTGGTCATGGGTAGGCCAGGTGCCCGAGTGGCCAGGAGGAAGCAGAAGAAGGCTCGCGTTGGATTCCAGCATCGTATTAAAAAGGAGGATACGATGGCCTGGTTCAAACAAAGATTCGACGGTATCATCCTGGTGAGTCTTTCCTTAATTCTTGTACTTTCATTCACGATTTTAACTCTGTCTTTCTCTCTAGAAATAAACGCATTCTCCTCCATGACTTATTTCTACCTCTACACCTCTACATGCTCGGTATGATACGTATGCACTATGCACCTCCAACACGTTTTTTCCGGCCATTATCTTGTTTGCCCGTCGAGCTATGTGCCGATGAAATGAGTAAGCGAAGTCTTGTTGGACTGGTGCATTGAAGAGGTCGGAAACCTGGCTGAAGGCTGCCGGCTGCAAAGTCACAACTCACCAACAAATTCTTTGAGTGCACTTGACCATTCTAACGAGCTTCGGCCGGCATAGAAAACGCGTAGTGTCATGATCGTTTTAGCTCTGAACTGGGTGGACTGGGTGCTACCACGCTTCCTAATAGTAAAGACTCTTGCTTCGCACCGACATGCACCTACCTCTTTGCGAGCGTGCACAAATACCCTCCGTTTTGTGGCAACCGCACTTCGCTCTCAACGTATCACAAACTTCTTTATTGTCTAAAGCTACGACTCACGTCGAAGTCCTTAAGCCTTCCAAATTAGCTGCCAAAAAATCAACCTTCTCGAAGATTACAGGATCACAAATCTGTTGATTTCCTAACGACTTTGTCCGGTACTACAAGGAACTGTAAACTCGGAATCCCCCTTTAGTAGGCTCTGCCAGTAGATCCGCTAGTGAATCAAACGGACTATACCGTTGTTAGCGTTCGAATACCCTTCGAACTCAGGGACAAAGCATTCTCTCTGTTAGAATAGTTATGCATTTCTTCATGCTGCCTCCACTGTTTTGTCTACTCGCAAATTCCGCGTCAGTTCCCTGGACAGCTAATCCTACAGATGGATAGTATATCAACTCCGAGTCCAATAAGACAAAGAAAAAGACTCCCACACGAAATGGAAGTGGTAGTCAGGACATTGCTTCCTTCATTCGTCTCTTTTCTCCTCTTAATCTTTCTTCAGCCTCAGTTATATGTCTTCGCTGCTCTGTTTGAACATATCCAAGATGTTCCACCAACTGACTATGATCTAGGAGGCAAGTTCTTCATCCAATGTCAAGTTTTGTTCCTATAATTTCTGCATAGGAGGAACAGCAGGTGCTGTTGTGGCCAATCGGCTTTCCGAGAATGTGAATTTCAAGGTCCTTCTTTTGGAAGCAGGTGGCCCAATAACCGCAGAGTCGTTGAAAATGCTACTAGAAAACGCTAGTCTAAGTATGTATACAATATGTATATACCATAAAGATGAGCTCATTTGGGTCTTCTCCAAGCCCATGCTATTACCGACTAGCTTGTACCACTAAAATCATTGTATTGTATTTGATACCACCTTAGCAAGGATCTGCTAACTATCTTGCAGACGATTTTACGAAGGATGCAGAAAGGTCTGCAGCTGCAAGATAGAGAGGTCAACGTTGAAGTACGACGAAAGAAAACAGACTGAACACTTACAAATTCATCATAATGATGAAGCACCTCCCTCAGCTGCTTCTTCGTGATCTCAGCCCGGTACAATATCTCATCATCGGTAGTCTTTCCGTCGAAATACTGGTTGATCCTAAGGAGCGAAACGGAAAGGAAAGCAGTTAGTCGGTCAGTAAATTATAATGAGCCGATAAAACTCACAGTTCGAACCGCCTTGCGACGTTTGGATCCTTTCCCAACGACATGACAGTGAGCCAACGACGTTGTCTCGTTGTCGCTCGTCCAGGATCATTGATCATAGAGGGAACATCCTCCAATCCCGCCTCCCCTTCTGTCTCTTCATCTTCATCCTCCTCTTCGTCTTTGCCAACTTGAACACGGTCATCTTGTTCTTCTTGTTCTTCATCGTCATCGTCATCGTCATCGTCCCCCTCTATAATCAGCTCACTCAACTTGCTTTGCCCAGAATCACTCGACCTCGAAGGAACTCGTGCTCCGCTCCGCGAGTACTTTCGTGCGCTTTTTGGGGAAAGTGAGAGCCAAGCGATACCCTGGCCGTTCTTCTCCTTCTCGGAGACCCGATCTTGACCTTCAGCATCTCCTTCCAAATCAGAACGTAACGCAGCACCCCGCTTTCGGCCACGTTCACCTCCCTGTCCGTTGTTTTCCTTCGCTGTCGTCGCAATGGTCTTCTTTTTCGTTTGAATCCGTTTGGCATCATGCTCTTTCACCAACCGCTTAACGTCCGGCGTCGCAACAATCCTGATCCTTAAATGCAGAACGATAAGCATATCGCGTTTGAGCATCCATATGATCACTTGGTGATACAGTGGGATTAGCTCTTTCGCTTGGACAACAGAGGCGAAAAAGTGATTCCCGCCGGTTTCTTTAGCAGAGGATGTAGATATGGTTGAGAGGATTTCTGGGAGACTGAGAGGGTGTAAAGGATGGGAGGATATGGTTAAGGCAGGCGGAAAGGCTTTCTCGAATTCTGTGGTTAATTCGGATAGACTGAGAGATATGGTCAATCGATTGTACAGGTAAAATAGATACAAAATACGATACTTACGGACGACTGAATTTTGCAGGAAGGGTGAAAACGGTCTTCAGACTACCGTTGACGATATCAACTACTTTGCTTTTCGATGCTGAACGAGCCATCGGAACTGTAGGGAACACTTGTGTTTCGAGGTCCCAATCCAACAAACTAGCCAGATCCGCGAGCCTATATGAATAATCAGCATCAGTTCAGTAAAGCAAAAGAAATGCGCGCCACGAACGATAATGTCACAGTAGCTGTATCCAAAAATCTTACAAGGCCCTCGACAATGACTCTATCATCGGGTGTGACATAAGGGCTCCGTAGATTGGCGAATATTTCTTCGCCTTCTTCGCTGTCGATATCGTCCAGCAGAAGCAAGCTCTTCCAAGGTGCTAGCTGCTGGTAATTGCCAACCAAAGCTCATCTCTGGGCCCCAGAGCTCGGCCGCCTCATCATTAGCGTCAGCATCGAAAATGTCCAGTTCGTTGTCTTCCTCACTATGAAGCAGGTTGTCAAGGTACGGAGGAAGCTGCAACTCCAGCGGAAGCTCGTGGATAGAGAGGTATGCCACAGACGAAGATTTTATGGCATCGTAGAGTGCTTTCATTGAAGCAGCGACGGAAGAGACCTCCAAAGCCTGGTCAGAAAATTGAGAATAAGGCTCGCCTATAGGTTTGCTTAGATAACTACGTCCATTGAAGCAAAGGAAAATACACTTGCCTTTACGAATACATTCATCCTTCAGGGACCCTAAACGGTCACATTCCTCTTCCACAAAATTCGACAGCACTTGCTCCTGGAATAATACGGCAGCGACAATGAACGCAATCTGGTCGTACAATATATCAAAGTACTTGGTCACGTTCCCAGACGCAGAGGACGAAGGATCCGGCAAGTCGAGGACCAGAACGAAATGGAACGTATGCAGCCATGCACCCTTCGTTGAAGGCCCTCTCGACGCCGAGTGCTTCTCCTTTTCCTTGTCCGCGGACAAACTTCGCAAAGCAGGACTAGCAGAACCAGATTCTGTGCCACGATTTCCAGAATTCCGACCTCTGGATGACGAGTTAGTGTTTATGCAATTTTTCGGACTTGAAGCGCCATACATCATCGGAATCTGCACAGACAGGATGACCGATAAAAGCCAGGTCGTCGACTATTAGCTGGAATTTTTCATGGCACATCGACGTGTTTGGGCAAAGTATACTGGCAAGGAATTCGGATGAGTACCCGAATATATTTTGATACTTGCCTTTGTCGCGAATTTCCTGGTCATCGAGCTCGTCTAGTTCCTTTGCTGTGGGAGTGTTTCTTCCGGAGGAAGGAGACTGTGTATAGGATAAAGATCTATCCCGGTTGGAAGAATTGGTTCGTTCCCATCTATATGAAGGATCGATTTCGTATTTCTGGCCACGAGAAACTGGAGGATGGCTAGAAGCTGCAAGGTCAACTGGAAGAGCACGTCTGAGCCGAGGGGGTACTACTGGGTCTGGCGGGTAGTGGTAAACTAGAGTAGACCCTTTGGCTGATGAATTTACGAGCAATATGGCCAGTAACGTCTCAGCCATTCAGAATTTGAGATGGTGGTTTTGGGCAAGCCATGCTGACGCTTTGACACTTAGCGCCCGCTATTTACTCATCTCTTTCCTTTACAACGAAATGGTGCCTTCTTCTGTTCTGCTAGCCTTGCTAAAACTCGACGACTAATTTTGACTGCTAGGGCGGCGGCGACAGATATCCCTACCCAAAACAAGTGTGGTCCCCAGCCGGTACGATTCAGAACTTCTTCTTCTAACTATCGATTCAATCCGTCCGGAATCCTATCAGGTGGTTGGTGGGTGCGCCCTTCAAACTGGAAATCTAATACCTTCGTGGTAGCTTCAGGGATAGCAGGAATCGCGTTTCTAGTATACAGAGTCAGTTCTTCGAAGGAGGTGCGTCTTATGCTCTATTTTTTCCTTTGGCTTTTCGAGCTGACTTTTATACTGTTTTAGCATCGTTATATTGCACCCGCGAAAGACGTACCCTCTATGAATGTGCGTAATAGCCTCGACTGTCGCTAATCTGGATGGTTTCTGACAAAACGATTTTGAATAGTGGGCGAAACAGTTCCGGACAGAGCATAAAGACTCGTAAACGACGCTATCCTACCCTTTTGTATTTCCTCCGAATGAATAGATAAGACTCTCGAAACGAACTATAACCTGGTCCTTCGAAGTTGGAGCAAGCTTGACCACTGTGCCACGATTTCGTTGTCCTGCATGCGGTCGGATTGCATAACTCATCATTTGTCGCAGTCTTTCATTCGGCTCTGGGAAGGCTTTTCAAGTCTCAATGCTGAGGCTACTCGGAGGCGAAGTCGGACTCTGTGTTGGAGTCGGAATCGGAATCGAGTTAAGTGTCAACACCACCCAGTGAAGAACGATGAAGCAAATGCTGAGGAAGTAAACGTATACATCAGCGTGTTCGTTTGCCGGTCGGTCTTCAACAAAACGACGACGGAGCTCTCTCAGGTCCAGAAAGTTGGTTATTGGTCTGGCACCCAGGTCATTCTATGTTTACAGGTGAATTGGCGTAGGCGCCGCGCGAGGAAGCGTCTACCAGGCACGTTGGCTAGTGGCTAGTCGAGGATGAGAAGTCGGATCCTGTTCATATAAGCTCCAAGGGACAAACCCTCATTCGAATATATTCTTTGACATTTTTGGAGTAACCATGGAGTTGGTGTATTCGGAACTGTACTGTGCAGCTGCACCAAGAGGAGAAACCATCAGATGCTCGAAGATATCATGTAGATTTACTGTACTAAGGAGCCTCAAGTCAGGTTCGATTCTCGATAGTGCATACATATGTTACTGTAGAGGAATGATTTGTTGATATGAAGTTAACACTCATAATCCCAGTGAACGCAGATAATGTATAAACCAATAGGGGGGGGGGTATTGGTTAAGTTGGTGGTATAATGCAGTTTCGCTACCTCACAGTAGTACAATAAAAGCCGAATAAATATTCTTGGACTTTGGTTTGATAGGAAATCTCGGGGTAGTTTTCCAGGATACTACTGAGATGACACAGTACAAGTAGTAAGTAGTAAGTGCTCGGCATCCTTGTCAACCAATGGAACAATGTGCGCGCATTGATCCCGCCGAGTCCCGCCCACTCTCCCCGCCTCCCGCCATTATGACTACCTTACATACATTTTATTTGCTTCTAAAATTTAGATAAACTGAAGGACATGTATGTAATAATGTCCGAGTGCACTTAGTGGGAGATGTCACTGCACCTATTGACGATCCTGCTAACGGTTGGCGAGCAATCCTTCCACAGATCAAGGTGCATGGATTCGATGCTTCGCACAGGACGATGCTCAACTATGAGAATGGGCCGAAGATGGGTGCTATGATTCGCAGAGATTCTGAAGGATGCCGAGTAGTAAGGAGAATGATATCCAAGTGTATTTTAGATTTCACTTCCGTTGTAGATTGCTTTATGAATAAATGTCATACTACTCTTTCTCTATGGCTAAAAAGAAAGTTCAATGCGTTTGATTTTCCATCGTAGTCTACTTACTGCACCAGTTGAAGCGAATAGTTATAGTACATATGAGAAATATCCTGTACTTCCTATTTTTTACATGCGAAAGATGATACATTTAACAAACCCTCAATAATACACATGCGAATCATATCCATCTTCGGACATCGTTCGACGTCGCCCTACAATAACCCCATAAAAGCATCAGTTTCCACTCATCATAGAATGTAGAAAAAGAACTCATACCTGGGCCAGCACCACTCGCACCAATATATCGACCCCGAACCCGTGCCCATCCCCGTCCTGGTAGCCCAGTATTTGGATCGTACCCAAACCCATTTCCACTCGGACCATAACTATGCTCTTGCTCTTGCCTACCCCGTCCGGAACTGACAATTACAGCATTCCCATGAAATACATTATTATAATTCTCCCTCGTAGATTTATCAACCTTTTCAATAATGGAGTAGTCTCCTGAGATGTGGTTCACGGAGATGTTGCCTTGGACCGAGGAAGCACGGGAAATGAGCGAAGCGAAGGGGTTGTTGGATTTTAGGGAGAGGGTGTTCATGGTGCTGGATCTGGACGGGAAGGGAGAGGATGGAGAAGATGATGTGGGTGATGCGACAGGAGATTCTGTGAAGGGGCCTCGGTTTTCGGACTGTCTTTGGTTGCTCTTTTTGAATTCTTCATGGATGGTCGACAGGGTCTGGCGAACTGAGTCATGACGGCGAGCCTAAGAGAGGAAAATGATAAGTTGATGGTATAAATTGAGCAGAAATAAACGTACAGCTTCCTGGTTCATGCTTTCTTGTCGAGACGCCATTCGAGAGACAGTCTCTCGGATGGTGATTAATGATTGCAGCTATGAATAACATGATCATTCAGTTAGTTGAACAATGGGAAAAGGTATAGAAAATACCTGGAATGCATCCAGCGTCTGCTTCAGATGATCTCTGTAATCCTGAATTATGTTCAAGTCTGAGCGGGAGGAGACTACTCTTCGCAGTAGAGGTCTCGACGTTTGGTTGGTAATGAATGCTTGGATATCGTTGAGTGTACTATAAGAAGTTGGGTCGGTTCAGTGGTCGAATCAATGCTGAAAAAGTACACGTACTGCACAAGCTCGTCTACATGTCTGTTCAGAACAGGATCAGCCGAGAAGGCCTCTGATTTCGGTTGTTGTTGGTCTGTTTCTAACGAGTTTGATAATGGATGGAGTTCCTTGAAAGTGTTCGATACTATAAAGACCAAGTTGCACGCTACAGAAGCCAACTGTTTTAATGCATCCTTATTTTCGTTAGCTCCCTGTAAAGAGATCTAAGCAAGCTAATTCAAATGACTAGATGAATCGACGAACCTGAACAGCTTCGAATATACTTAATGCGACGACTGAAGCTCTTCCTAATATTGGCGTTGGGACATACTGAGCAACGCCGGTCAGAGTGCGCAGTACTTGTTCTGATACATCCCAGACTGTCGATACAACCGATGATGAAGAACGTCTCTGAGGTAGCTTTTCAGGTGCCATTGACAACTGCTGGGAGCGTTTGGGAATATGAGGGCCTTCAAATAAATGAACAGCGCTTTATACAATACAGCTTTTGACGCTCAATCATTACACAGGAATCAGTTGCTGTACTGCCAGTGTTAGTTGGCTTGAAAGCGCTGTTATAACTTATAGGCCAGTAGAGATAAATTAACATAGCAATTATATGAACCTTGAGGCAACCTGAAGGCAAAGATCGAAGTCTGTCGAGGTAGTTGAACAGTGAACAAGCTGGTCGCGAAAGAAAAACAGGCGCCGGGGGTGATGGCTTCATTTCTACTCCCTTCGACACATTCACGTAAGTACTAAGTCTACTTCCAAAGCTATTCGGAGGCACTGAAACGATAACAGACAGCAAGTCCATCCTGGAAGTCTTTTAACCCAAACGGATGTTTGGATAACGCTCATTCTCAAATATACAAGACACAGAAGGCTGTTTACAATAAGAGCAGAGGACTGTGAGGCTCCAGGGAGGTGTTGCGGAATGAAAGCATAAATAGTGCGCCATAACCTCCTTCTTGCCCTTTTCAATTGACTTTTTTGCGGGTTTTAGGGAAACTACTGCCTTCATAACTATCCTACATCCTGAATCGAATGGTATCAGACAAGCTCGCAGCCTATGAGCCTCCAAAACAAGATAGGTCGGTTCTGATATATTGGCGTCTACCAGAGGAATGGGTAGAGATTCTTTATGAATGGGTACGTACATCTCGCAAGTACTTCCTTTCATTCCTTGAATCGATCAAACCTCAACTGGGAACTTGAATACGATTATGACTTTCTACGAAATTACCAATCGAAACGCAATTCTCTGGATTAAGTACCTTTGCCTCTTCTTCAACAAGCAATTGTGATATTATCCAAGGCGAACCGGTCACAGATTATTGACATGGCATCTTCATTGGCTGGCTGGTTTCGTTCTATGTTATTATATCATCGTTTCTGATAATTGGACGGCTTTCATCTCACTTTGCTTGACCCATGATCCAGTTCGTGCCTCTGGAGCCTCTGGAGAGTGGTGTCTTTCCCGGACCGTTCACGATTCTCCTTGACCTGCTGCAACTTGTCAGGTGGAACATCTCTATATACATCGTTTCAAACGATCGTCATATATAGCGTCTGCCTACGGGAGACTATGGAACACCCTGGAGTATATAAAGGTGAAGATTCACAGAAGTAGAAAATAGTGAGCGATGAAGACATTTCTCAACATTTTGATATCCTTTCTCCTGTTCCTTACCACGTCGTGGGCAAACCCCAATGCTGGAGAATCATATCTCTTCCGAAGAAATAGCACTGGTCTAACCGATGTAGTAACTTGGGATCCTCAGTCTCTCTCGATTCTCGGACAACGAGTCTTCGTACTCTCTGCCGAAATCCATCCGTGGCGCCTTCCTGGAAATCCTAATCTTTGGGCGGACCTGTTCCAAAAAGTGAAAGACAATGGCTTCAGTTGCGTGTCGGCGATCTTTAGTTGGAACCTTTATTATCCTGCTCCTGACACCAACGACGGACAGGGAGATTTCCAAGCTGGGACCTACCGCGATCTCCAGATGTTTATCGATTCAGTCCAGGCTGCTGGGCTGTGGTTAATCGCGAGGTATGAACAACCTTTCACAGTCAGGTATCTCTTATGGATGATTCTACAGACCTGGGCCATACATAAGTATGTACAGCTGAAAATGTACGACCTTTTATTAACGAGCTTCAAGACGGAGAAACGACTGGTGGTGGCTTCCCTGGCTGGGTGGAGAATATTGGAGGAGACCTTCGTACGGACAACGCTAATTACACCGCCAGTGTGTCCTGTGCTCCTTATTTCCGCTTGTTCTCATCTCCCTTTGTGTAGCCTGGATGCCATATGTGAATGTCATTGCTCAATTAATAGCAAAAAATCAGATTACTAAGGGAGGACCTAGTGCGTACATGATGCCACTCTCGAGTAACAAGGTTGACCGTCTCTTGCAGTAATCTTGGTTCAATCCGAGAATGAATTCAGCGCAAGCTCGGTCAACAGTCCTTATATGCAAGGTATCATTAATACTTTCAGAGCGAATGGCATTGTTATCCGTGAGCATGGGATTCTCTCCTCCAGTGGGATGATGTTGTCCAACGATATTTTCTTCAGCAATCACTGCCAACGACAAGAATTCAGGAGAAGATGGGTATGTAGTAGCTCTTCATATCGTGCTCAGAATCCAATTTGGTTGCAGGAACTTTTCGCCAGATTTACCTGGTCCCGGCCAAGCCAACATATACTGGTGAGCCTCCCATGGACTCATTCCTTGACATCATTCATTAACCAAAGGTAGTGGTGACTCGTATCCTCAAGGATCTAATAGTTGGGCTCAAGTCCAATCGATCTACTATACTTTCCACGAAGCAGTGGCGTTTAGCAATCCATTGTGTCTTGCTGAGGTCAGTTTCCATATTCGCAGCTCAGTGTATCATCGTAACTTCAAACTTAGTTCGGCGGAGGTTTTCTCTTGAACTGGGGCGAAGAGCCTATAGGTGGGACAGGATATGAAATATACTGTCAGTGTCGTTATCGAGTCTGGTTTTCCAGTATTGATGTCTTCACCGCTTTAGCTACTGATTTGACTGACGCCGACTACGGTTCGTTACCAAATTCCTGTTGATTCGCTGGAGACTGACGAAAACATAGAGAATGTATTTTACAAAGATGCCTAGTCCGTTCTTGGTATTTCATTCTTAGCTGGCATATTCTAAATGTGGCTTTAGTGCCCAAACGGCCAGGATTTTCAGTAAGTCTGCTAGTTGTTCTTGACGATGTCGCCAGTTGATGTATATTTCTGTTCTTAGACGTTTATAGTAAATGGCTAATATCTCCGTTGATGTCGATTGATTGAATATCGTATACAGTGGTTTACGGCGGTACCAACTGGGGGCAAACTGCCGCACCAGTTGCGTATACCTCTTACGATTATGGCGGAGGTACGGTTTGCACTATCCTGGACCTGCCAACATGCTTGCTCATTGGAAACCAATTCGACAGGTATCAACGAGAATCGGGTTGCGGGTCCTAAAATGAACGAAATGAGACTTCAAGGTGCGTTCAAGTTACTTGCCATATCTTGTTCCATTGTCGACTAAATCGATGTCCTAGGACTTTTCCTCCGCGTCTCCCGCGATCTCTTTGGTGCAGTTCCACTAGGTAATGGAACCAATTTCACGACGTCGGCGCTCATGAACACATACGAGCAACGCAATTTGGATACTGGAGCTGGGTTCTACTTCCTCCGTCAAGCTACTTCACCGTGAGGCTCTAGCTAGATCTATTGATTTGATTCCGGAGATAATGACTAAGCAACTCTCAGATCTACAGCTTTGACCACTACTCAATTGGTCGTGGATACTTCGCAAGGAACGTTGACTATCCCTCAGTTCGGAGGAGTGATAACTTTTGACGGACGAGAAAGCAAAATTCTGGTGACCGACTACGCCTTTGGAGCTAACAAAAATGTGATACTTTATTCAACCGCAGAGTGAGTTAGTTCTATGATCTAGATCTCGTCGCTAGACTGATCTGAAATTCAGAATCATGACATGGTCTACGTGAGTATACATACATAAACACGAAATATTGCTTGACTTGATGATTCTCTTCAGCATCGGAGTGACAGACTACATCATCCTATACGCACTCCCAGGTCAGACGGGAGAAACTGTCTTCTTATTTGACTCTGAACCCACTGTGGACTTGAGCAATGCGCCAAATATCAACTCGACCTTTTCAAACGGAACTCTGATTCTCCAATATCCTCTCAATGGATCGCAGTTTGTCACGATCGAACATGACAATTCAACCCTTGTAGCTATCATCATGGATAAAACTGTTGTCCAATCAATGGCATGCACCTGTTCTGCCAAGTGGAGGATCTTTCAGCAACTATTTCTCCGTAGGGAGTAACGAAACGTGAATCTGTTTTTCTGAATCAAACTTGTGTTACTTACATGTCCTCGCAGAGTTCTAGTTGGTGGGCCCTATATCGTTCGGAACGCCACCATTTCAGATAACGTACTTTTCTTGGTGAGTGACTGAGATCGTCTTGTGGAAGATGAAAACGAACGCGCCCCGAAGACCGGAGACCTTAACGGAACTACCACGATTGAGATTGTCGCACCAGCCACAGTCAGCAGGGTATCTTGGAATGGCGCCGCGATTCAAACAAACCAAACTTCGCGCGGAACCTTGACAGGGTTGAATCTTATGGTCGAAGATTTTGGTTTAACTTTCCCTTCTTTCGATAACTGGAAGGTGTCCGGAAGGTATTCATAAAGATCCTCTTAGACGACCATTACATTATTAACTGCCGGTTTTTTTTTGCAGTGTGCCCGAGATCTTTCCCGACTTCGACGATTCTAATTTTACTTTAGCTGATCAAACACAAACGAATGTACGATATTTCTTTACTGTCTTATCACTGTTCATTTATTAGTCTAAATACAGTACACTAATCTTCCACCCTTGGCTGGAAGTCAGGTTCTTTATGCTCAGCAGTACGGGTACGCTTCTACAATCAAACTTCTTCGGTCCTTGGGTCTCATCATTCGTTACTTCATTTAGCTTCTACGGTGGCAATCTCATCTTCCGTGGTCGCTTCAACGCTACAGGTGAAGAAACTGCGGTTAATTTGACAGTACAGTACGGTTTTGCTGGCGGTTACTCTGCGTGGTTGAATGGGATCTTCCTTGGATCCAGTCAAGGCAATTCCACTGTCAGCCTCTCAACTGATGTATGGACCTTCCCGGATGGTGCATTGGTAGCGGGAGCTGAGAATGTAGTTGTGGTGATTCAAGGTCAGTTTGCTTGTTCATTCGCCAAGCTGCTGCTAGCTGAATGAAATACACGTAGATCATATGGGGTAAGAACAGGTGAAGCTCAAACACCTACACTGCTAATTAGTGTTCCAGGCTTTCAGAAACTAGCAGTATGTGGATATTTGGACTTTGTAGACGTCGTGTACTGATGCTTCGAGTAGCGAACAGTGGTAAGGAACCTCGAGGTATTCGGGGATATGCACTAGTCGGAGGGAGCTCTACATTCTCGTCGTGGACGCTCCAGGGCAATCAGGTTAGTACGGCGATGCTTGGAAGATACCTTCTCATTCAATACAATCATTCAGGGAGGAGCAGCGGGAGCCCCAGACACATTCCGCGGATACTTGAATGAGGGAGGCCTATATGCAGAGCGAATTGGAGCTCATCTTCCTGGGTATCCGGATGATGATTGGGCTACGGGAAGTCCTTTGACAGGTCTTTCACAAGCTGGGATCAACTTTTATCGCACCACTTTCAATCTGGTAGGCTTGTTCGCAACGTTAAGCCCTCTATAGATACTGATGTTCCATCTCCTCACCAGAGTATTCTGGACGGTTTTGATGTTCCTGTTCGACTCTCATTCACACCAAGCGTTATCACTTCCAATTATAGGGTTCAAATTTACCTCAATGGTTGGCAAGTTGGGAAATTCATCAACAACATTGGGTTAGCGAATTTAATGAATATCTCCAACTTGGGTAAAGCTTACACTTCCTTCAGACCTCAAACCATCTTCGTTCTTCCTGCTGGGTAAGCTGGTGTAGTTGAGATGAGTTCTGTGTATCTCATAATCTTCCATCTACAGAATTCTCTTCCGCAACTCGACAAACACATTGGCGCTCTCTGTTTGGTCTCTCGACGCGACTGGTGCATCTGTCGCTGGATTGGAACTGATCTCCGACGGTACCTTTGCCACGGCGTTGCAGTTTGTAGATTACGAGGCTCCAGACTATAGTGACCAAGCGGCCCTTCGTCCGGCGGGGACACCACAGAGTCCATTGTAGCATTTGACGATCTGACTATATAAGTACAAGTCGCGGTAGGTTATTAGGAAAGTGAACAAAGATTTTATACTTGCTGCTGTCTACAATTGGACCTCGCAGCGAGTCTGGCTAAGCAACCTGCCAATGGATTGTCTGGATTGGCTATATGTTTATCGAACTAATTAAGCTAACCCGTTGAAGATTTTTCTTGTAGAAAAGGTAACTTGGGTAAAGCGCCTTCCACCTTTCTTTGTCGACTCCGACCGCAACTCCTGATGTCCATTTTCACCAAGTTTTTACGCCACCACTCCGAACCTCTCAACGTCAACCCCATATCAAACTCGCTAAATAGTTCTTCATTTTGCTTCGCAGACAAGTTTCTCTGTCACCCCTGAGTTCACTATGCCAAGCGTATTTAGTGTGTAGATGAATCTGTGATGGCGTTGGATGGAGAGACAAGGGGTTCAAAGACCCGGAAGGAATAATTATAATGCACTCATTTGGTGTGATTGTTTCGCAGTGTAAAAACTGTAGAAACTACAGCATCAATGTATCCGTAGTATATCCTCGTCTCACCAAACTCCAGCAGCTTTCGAAAGACTGCCGGGATTTCAATTTGCAGCAGATTATTTCCTAGTCAGCTCATTTTGATTGAGTTACAAGATATTGATTGTACAAAAAAATTTCTACAGTGTCCAAACTTCCAAGTGAGTCATTACGCAAATCTACCTCCCGCAAATCTTTCAGGGAAATAGCTTTGGACATGAGATGTCTGAGCTAAGTCTTCATAAACCACACCGCCATCGTTCCACTCAAAGAGTACCACATTAACCAGCATGAGAGGTGTCCCTGAAGGTGTTTTACGAAGGAACCGACTGAGTTTGTCTTTGGGGAAGATAGCTGAACCTACTCGGAAGAGTAGGTTATTGGTTGCTGGGAGTCCCTTGTTGTCTTTGGTCGGAAAGCGCTGTAGGTGGGTCTGTGTTGCTTTTCCATACGAAGTTTTGCAAGAGCTCTTGGTGGTTTTAAACGCATAGATGTTATCAATCGCAAGCTACCAGAAAATTTCATGATGAGAACAAAACAACAAAACGGGAAGACTCACTGATCCACACAGCATATGGATTTCGGCGTCGCTTTTTTTTTCATCAGGTCGCTGACCTTTAAAAAAATAATCTACTTGGAGGGAAATCGGGAGCGCGTGCTTGCTGTCGTGCTATTATTGAAAAGTCAGGTTTAATAATAAATGACCCTCAAAATTTTGATAACTTGCCGCTTCGTTGACATGCAATGTGCTATAGGAGGGGTAGCGAAACGGGATGAGTTCATATGCAACACCCTTGCACTCATCGGGAGTGGCAACAACGGCAGTGGAGACAGTTCCAGCTGGACGGCTGACAGAAGTAGTGGAAGTTGTATTCGCAGTGAAGGTGACGTTTGGAGAGATAGAAAATTGGGCCGCAATTCCAGCACCTTTGGTTTCTTGGTTTTGCCATACCCCTTCCAACGGATGGGACGATTTTCTGATACCCGGATAAGCAAATGTTAAGTTTAAAACCATTAGTTACATACTGTTGAATGAAATCAGCGTTTCCGCCGAACACGATCCTTAAGTGTCCAGTGGACATCGTCCACTCCGAACTCTCCACGATTTGCAGAGAGATGCGCCCCGCATATTCTTGATTGACGTCTGCAGGTGGAAGTTGCGGGAACTGGATGAATTAAGTTTGGTGATGGCAACTTTGTTATGTGAGGATAAGCGTACCTTGACCTCGAGGTTGGTATAGAATCCGGGGCGAGCTTTCTGGGACGCATGTCGCCATCTCGTGACATATCTTGCTATGCGGTCTGCCCTATTCACATGTCGCACATCAGTTCAGTAAATAGCGATTACCAGACAAATTCACTTGCATGTGCATGGCTTCATCTGCATCTTTCGCATCCTTTCCTTCTCCATCATCTTTATCGCTTCCATCTTCATCTTTCTTGCCATCTGCGTCTCCATCATCGCCTTCGTTCTTTTCTTCTTTGTTGTCTTTTCCAAGTTTTTGCACCTCCTCGATTCTTCCGCCATCACCTTCGGTTCCTCTGCCCTTGTCTGAACCAGCTTCGGCTGCTTCATGAGGCTTGTCATCAAAGGTGAGTAAACACCTGAGGTGAGTTGCCGCTACAACTTCGACAACAAACTCGATAACGTTTGCTGTTCGTGGGCCGATTACGTGAAGAATTGAGTGAAAACCAGTTTCGGCTGGGAGGATGTCTGGAAAGATGGAACAGAAAAGCGCTTTAGCTTTGGCGACCCATGCCGGATGGCTTACAAGCCATTCCCTGCAGAAGCTGGGCTCGTACACCATAGTTGCATGATGAATAGGAGGGAGAGGAATGATGTTAGTCTCGAGAGACATGGTTTGGAATTTATGGCTGATAAATTCATCGTGCAGGGTATTCACACCGCCAATAATTATACTTCAGTTTGGCTGAAGCATTTTGCGATATAGATTGTTTCAATAGATACGGGAAATATATTTTCTCAGAGGAACACAGAAAATAAACATCTCACACTACCGCAGAAGGACATAGTTTCAGACCATCTGAAGTTCATAATTTCTACAAATCTCCAAAATAGTATCTTTCGGACAGTGCATGAAGTAATTCATTTCAGCTGATCCAAAAGTATACACTACCGAAGCCGGCCGAAGTATTCCATTTCAGGTGAGCTGAAATGGTAGTTGTTACCATTTCAGCAGTCCTGAAAACAATTAATTCGGATGGCTTTGGTAATTTATATTTTCGGTCCGGCTGAAGCTGGTTGCTTCAGATCCTGTTCGAAAAATGACATTTCGGCCTTTTGCGGATGGGTCAAACTTCAATTTGTCTGAATCTATTTCCTTCTTTAGTTCTTTGAGTTATTTATTTTCCGCACTCCTCCGAAGAAGTACATTTCAAGGAGCAATGGAGACAATTCATTTCCCATAATGCTTCAGTCTGACTGAAGCATTATTATTGGCGGTGTGATTAGAGGATGTATCTGACTGTGAGTGGGCCATTTCTGCCATTTTCAGGTGAGACTGAGCTTGAGCGGAATCTGTCGCAAACTTGATTTGGCGCTTATAATTGGGTTGGGATTATGATCCGATTAGAATTGTATTGTGATCCGCTTACGATTAGATTATCACGCGTAAACTGGCGCTTCGTACACAGGCGTGAACCGCAACCGCTATCCCACTAGGGTTGACCCAAGGGGTCCTGAAACTGAGGTGAAAAGAAGTTAAACAAGGGTGTCGATTAATAATTTTGCCCTTTTATTATTTGAAGCCGAGTAAGTACTAAATTCTTGAACCTGGGGTCCAATGCTTCCGAATTCTGGTTGCTCTGATAGCTTTATTTTCCTCCTTGTAATGCATTCAAATAAGATTAATATCCAGCTACCACTAGTTAAGAATACATGGAATGGTTTGAACAAGGCACCTACTAGTCCCACCTAAGCCCTCCAATAAGAGGCTTGAATTATTTTTATTTGCCTGAAGTTATAGGAGTCATTATGGGATTTAAGCAGAGAATAGATTAGGTTTGATACCTTTACTATATTTACTATGTACTTTTCCAATACTTAGTCAACTTGATCGCTGGTGAGCGGCGGAGCGATTATACGGGTTCGTCCCGAAGTCTGTGGAAGTTCAATTCAACAAACACACTTTTTTAAATCTCTTTCAGATGTATACTTGTGGCAGATCTCGTTCACAATGTCTAGTTTGTATTAGTGAATTAGGCAAAGACTGCGATATGAACCTAAGCCTCCCAGTCGGAATCGACTCAACGAGCCAACACCCTGTTGAAACGACTGAATGTCTTCAAACAAGCTCTCACTGGAGACGGTGAGGATGAGGAGGTCCCGTTCCTCAATAAACGTGTTGTTAAGCACTTTACTTTAACCTTAGCTTTTGGCAGTTATTGTGAAGGAGATCACTTGGGAAAGAGAAGAGCAGAAATATATTTGTTTCAGTAGTACGTACTACGATACTACATATAATCCTAGGAAAATGACTCGGATGAGAGAGATAGAGAAGATAGAGTAAACCCAAAAGAACGAGCGTAGTACACTCCAGCGTACCCGCCGCTCACGACGTTAGAAGTCCGATTCTCCTGTCCTAATAGTGTAGACTGTAGTAACGGTCGATGTCGACGCCGACACCGAAGCCACAGAATCCATGTCGTCGTCCTGATCCTCCGATTCGGGAGAGTTTCGTTCTTCTGTACTGCTACTGGATGAAGACCCAGCAGTCGGAGGGGCGTCACCACTAGGAACTGGTACGGTGGCGCGGCGTCTTCGGGGTTTCGGAACGTACTGGTGACGCCGCTTTCGGTGTCGAGTAAGCGATCCAGGATCGCAAGTCTTGAAATTGCAGTCGTCTTCTGGACAGCGATGGCGTTGGTTTTTCGTGCTTCGAAAAAAGAGTCGATTGAGGAATTTATTTTCCTGGAGAATGCGAGCGGTACTCACTGCGTACGAAGATGAGTATCAACATTTGATTTCTGGAGATTCGAGAAAAGGCAGCCTCGCCAGGGACATCTGTAGGACCTATGTGGGTGGATCGTCAGTACGCCACATTCGATTGAAGGTAGCGAAATTAGTTGTGGCGTACAGAGCGGTTTTTAATTTTTTCTCTGTGTGAATACGCATATGTCTGGTCATGTCGCCTTTGCGTGCGAGAACGGTGTGGCATGTTGGGCATTCCCGGGGGTTTTGGACATTTGCACTTGGAAGAGGGTTCTACTCAGCCGAGAAGATAATCAGCGGAGAATACAAATGGATGTTCGAATAACTTACTTTCGTCCTAGCCATAGTCGAGAATCAAGAGAGACGGTAGCAAAGGTGGCAAATATTTAGGTGGATGATAGAGAGAAGGAGTAAGAAAGATTGGACAGGATTGATCAATCGCACGAGCACAACCTCGACAGCAAAATTCCCCTTTATAGATTCCGAACCAAGCGTCTAGGTGGCAGATCTGAGGCAAAAATGACATCGAAAAAATAATTATAAAGAAACGGTAACCTTTTTCTCTTGTTTGTTCTCCGAGTGGCAATATAACGGGGCCACAAAAGGTATATGACTCGGGGAACATAGCACCATGCCATTGTTTTTTTTTTTTTTCGTTCTCCATCAATGGGACAAAAAATCATTTCTCCCGGCCTCGAAGATCCATCTCATGGTAGGCTTTGATCATCCGTCGTCAGCAAGCCGCGCGACCAAGTTCTGAAGGATCAACAACACCAAAAAAAATCCGTTATTATTTCTGTTCTGAGGGTCTAAACCGTCCAGAGAAGGCGGGGGAAATTGAATGCGAGTGTTTTGCTTTCCAGCAAAAAACAAAAAATCCATCATTGAAAAATTCATTGTTCTCCAATTTCTGTCAATCCGTCACATCAGAAAACATAAGGTGCAAATGGCAAAGGTTATGGTTCACCTTGTTCGACCCGCGATTCCATCCTCTTCAGCTATATATATAACCAAGCTCACTAGAAGCGAGGTCTAATACTGTCAGCAAACGATGTTAGCAGAACGCGCACGGAAAAGAGGACCGGATTTTCGAGGCTAGAGAACCTAAAGGTCCAGTGAAAGTTTTTTTGTCGCTACTACTCACCGACTGGTTTTAGGCATTCCATCAACGAGCCTGTCCCGAAATATATCCTAGTTCGAGACAAAGACGCTTCTGAGTAGTCTTCAGTGGTCCATGGAGCTACTGACCCAACGGTTGCCCCGGTGGCCCAAGCTATCATCGCCAGATTGAGTTTTCAACAAAACCTGCTGATCTGGGACTTCTGTACTCACCAGTCACCAGGAATCACGAAGTTCTCTTCCGGAAGTCCGGTCATCTGGCCTCTAGAGGCGAGCCCGTGTACTTCTGTGAAATCCAGATCATAGAGAATACGAAGAGCGATACAAGATTGCACTCGAAGCCATCCGTCCCTCGTGCTATACCTTGGAGCCTGGCCTGAGATACCAGCTCTGCTACTACTTTCAAAGGCTGTAAAAGGACCCGAGCTGGTTATTAGGAAGACGCAATTAAGGCAACAGTGGAAGATCACATAAACACCAAGCAGGGTGCTCGTAACGAGCTCTCGCCGCTTCTCCAGGTGCTTCGACCGAGAACAAGTACATGGGGAAAGGGGAGTCGCCAAGATGGCTGGCAGCATTCCGACACGGTTGTCCTGTGGGTTTCGAATTCTCTCGATTCAAGGCTCGAACTCCAAGCTGATGATTGAAACGACGGTTGATCTAAATTCTAGGGTACAGCAAAGAGCGATGACTTTGGCCTCCGTAACAGTGTAGGAAACGCGCGCAGTCTGTGACTGCACATGTAGTTCCACTCGAACTCAAGAGTTATGGGCTAAAGATTTGCGGAGGCATTGGATGTCCTTTGTGGTGAATCTCTGTCTAAGTATGTTTGTTGCTTTATGAATTTATGAATGAAAAGGTCTTTCGAAAGAATTACAGTGTCATGGTTATACGGCGAATCGCGATGGGTGCGCATATTCCGAACAACCTTGCAAACCTATAACTTTTGCTGTCAAGGCCAGAGGGCATGATAAACAAATTGGAACTCACCGTTCTCGACCATTTTTGACATCTGCTGCATGTGTTGACATTCTCTTCCAACTTCCCTAAGGTCAGCCGCCACTGATATCCAGGTTAAAATTCTTCAAAAAGATTCCGATGTTTGAGACACGCTTGGCTGCAGCATTTGCGTACAGGATGTTTGAAACAAATTCTAGCCTATTGCACATTCGGATCCAGTTGAGTAAAGAAAATGTGGTTGGACTGTTGAAGGCCCAATCTCGTCCTAATCGAGATCCAAACTTTTCCACCTGCTTCTTTCCGCCTCTCACTCTGCACGCGTTTTCCTTGCACCTTTGGAGCTGACTGCGCTACCGTACGCTCTTCATTGAAGCAACATTGAAGTGGTTTTCCTTGAGCGAGCTGGTTTTGCTCAAAGCATGGGCGCCTAAAAGACGCGTTTTCAACTTTGTTTAAATTTTGTTTTGAAATTTTCAATTATCTTCAAAGCAATCTCCCGCGAAACAGCTCAATGAAATAAATCCAGGCTGTAGCTGGGAGATCGTCGAAACTTTATTTTCCTCTTGGAGGCACAGCTTCCGCAATATTCACAACGGGTCGAGCTCTCGTCAAGGCGATTCTCCCTGCTTCCTCACATCCTCACTCTAAACGTCAACGTGCTCCAATAATAGCAGTAACCTGCTTCACGATGGTCAGAAAGACGAAAAAGTATCATTCTGGAAAAGATTGAAGCTAGCATAAACACTAGCTTTTAGGAGCATCGTCGCAATATGTGGTATGCGCAGCTACAGCTGTATATGGTATGGTAGGCTTGTTAAATTCACTCATGAAGTATAAGGATTCGATCTTATTGACCCAAACTTTACTCCGTTCCTTTCTAGCGAAGAGAAAAATTGCTCCTTTATCTTTCATTTCAAGACGTCCAGGCAAGTCTTGAATCTTTTACCCAGCGCTCGGGTTTCTGTGGCTCTCCTAAAGAAAACTGCTGTTCGCGACGCCACATGTACACTACCTATTAGATCATCTTGTTTCTAGTTCAAAACGAGTCAAGCACTGGCCTAGCCTGTCATGATTTGGGGTTCATGATCAGTGACAGGACCTGCTCCTTGTTTTTCCATCATACCAAGTATTGCTCATTTGAGTGGCCACATCAACGAAAGATTATTGACTTATCTATGTCCACACCATCTCATAGCTGATTGTGAATATCCGGGCGCGCGGTTTTCTGAACTGTCAACGGTTATGCGTGTATATATAAAATATATTGATACTGGTACGGAGCAAGAACAGTTAAGTAAATAAGAATATCGATAGAAAAGTAGATCATACCTGGTACGGAGCAAGAACAGTTAAAGGGGCTGTTGCTCCGTCCCAGGTTAGTAACGCTAGTACCTAATACGGAACTTAATTAGACGCTCGGTCATCTACCGATGACACCCCCCCTTGACTGGCGTCGAGTCGAAGCATTGAAACCCAGCGTGTATGTAGGATTCTATGAAGAGGTTTTGTAAGTATATCAGCAAAGTTGTCCTTGTTGGAAATGTATATGACATCGATTTGGCGTTTCTGGATGCAATCGCGGATGAAGTGCTCTCGAATGGCAATGTGCTTCATTTTGCTATGAGCGAGAGGGTCGTGAGTGCAGGCAATTGCGCCTTGGTTGTCGCAGAATACGCTGGTAGGGGATTGTTGTGGAAAACCTAGTTCGGTGAACAGGTTCCGGAACCATAGTACTTCACGTGTGCAATGTGTCGAGGATAAGTACTCAGCTTCGCAAGAGGATAGGGCGACCACACCCTGTTGCTTGGAGCTCCATGATAGCGGTGAGTCGCCTAACATGATGAGGAAACCCGATACCGACTTCCGACCTTCGCCCATGCCCCAGTCTGAATCACATAGGGCTCGTATTGTAGGATAGACAACGTTTGTTGATCCCAAGATGCAACCGTAGGTTTGAGTTCCCTTTAGATATCGTAGGAGGTGTTTGGCCGCCGCGATGTGAGATGGATCGTAACCAACCATAAATCCCGCTAGTTCTCGGACAGTGTAGCTGATATCTGGCCAGTGAGCAGTTCGCCAGATACATGCACTTTCCAACAACTGCTCCGTAAGGAAATTTGTCGACGGTTTCCTGTTCTTCAGATGACAGGGGTGTCGTTCTGCGTGTCAGACGTACACCCGGTTCCATTGGTGTTTGGACTGCTTTGCAGTTATCAAACTTGAATTCACAGAGGATAGATTGTGTGTAGGTGGACTGGTCTATCTTTAGGGTTCGATTTTCTTGGTCACGAGAGATACCACAACCCAAGTGGAAATCTGGACTGCCATTGTTGGTTATTTCGAAAAGTGATGCCAAGGCTTTGATGACTGCGTCGGATTCGTGTTTGGAGCTCGAGGCAATGAGCATGTCGTCGACGCTAGTAGTTATATATGACCTTTCAAGTCCGTTTGTCCTAGTATAAACGCTCCAATCTGATTCCGTTCATTTGAATCCAATGGTTTCGAGTCGAGAGTTGAGTTCTTTGTACCATTGACGACCGGACTGTTTAAGGCCATAGAGTCCTTTCCGTAGTCTCCAGTATCCCGTTCCAGCTATTGTCGGCTTCCTCAAGTATATCTCCTCGTCGAGGGGACCGTTCAGATATGCGATCTTTACGTCGATCTGCCTGAGTTCCATATCGTGTTCTGCAACTAGCGCCAGGATAGTCCGCATAGATTCCCATTGAGCTACAGGGAGCAAACGTGTACATGAAGTCCTGTCCCAGGATTTGGGTAAAGCCCTTCGCGACTAATCGAGCTTTGGATCTAGCGATTAAGCCTTCTTTGTTTCGCTTAATATGGAGGACCCATTTTGATCCAACCGCTTTCCTGCATGGAGGGAGATCGTCGACTTCTTCGTAAACTCCCTTTTCCTTTAACAACTCGAGTTCTTCATAGATCGCTGCGAGCCAGTACGTCCAGTAGATGGATGACTGTGCTTCTTGTACTGTCGTGGGATCTTTCTCTTCGGAGTTGTCAATGGGTTTGGTAAGTGCAGCGTTTGCATATGCAACTTCTGAGCGGATGAAACTTTGTGCTAGGGACGGGAAGTCTGATTCTTCACATTCAATTTCTAGTTCCTCGTCGGTACTGAGGATGTGTTCGAGTAGATTTGACCCCCCCTCGTCCGTGGTGCCGACATGGTTTACGACGTATCGAGCAGGGAGTCTGCGCATGCGGTTACTCCGTCACAGTTCAGCTGTAGCGTCTTCCATGACGGTGTCTTCGTCAACACTCGAAGGCTTGTCAACCATTTTCGAGGGATTGTCAACCGTTATTGGTTCATTCTTTTCAGAGTCGCCCTGTAGGCTTCGAGTCCCAACTTGTGGGTTTGAAACGTCATTCTGTCTGTTTTATGCAGATTTAGAACCAATTTAACCGACAGGGAGTTTGTACTCACAAGCCGTCTTTGCCAATTTGTGGCATTTCTAAGTTGGGGAAATGTTCGCTTCCACGCTCAGCATCTTGTTCCCGGCGTTCTACCTCAAATGGGATATCATCCCATAGTAGTTCCGAGGGAGGTGGAGTGGGGAGAGAGATGGGGAAGCCATGGAAGGTAACGTCTCGTTGGACTGCGAATGGTGCGGGAGTGAGGGAAGTAGATTAGATACCCCTTCGTATCTCTTGCATATCCAACGAACCGACCTTCTTCTCCCCTTTGTGTGATCTTGTTGAGACTGTCGGAATTTGTCTTCCACGAGGTGACCAGTGAGCCAAAAGGTCGAATATGTGAGAGGTCAGCGCATTTTTTGAGAATGGATTGGAAAGGAGTTATGTGTTTTGGAAGGGCTGAGTGAGGGACACGATTCTTGATATGTACGCCAGAACTGGCCGAGAAAGGCCAGAACCAGTGAGATAAGTTCCCGTCTACAAGCATGGAACGCATCATGAATTCGATGGTTTGAATGGTTCGCTCAGCGACACCATTTTGTTGAGACGCATCTGGTGCTGGTCTCTCGTAGTTAATGCCGACCTTCTTGCAGTAGGCTTCGAATGCTCCAGAAACTAGTTCTGGAGTGTTGTCTACCCTCAGGATAGACACAGGGTATCCCAAATAACGTTCTGCAGCCAGGCGGAACTCGTCGAAGCTTTTGACAGCATCGGATCTGGACTTCAAGAAGAAGATCCAGATATATCTTGAGTAGTCGTCCACGAAGATTATAAAGTAGCGGAAACCGCCATAGGCAAGGGGAAGGGTACCGCAGATATCGGAATGAATGCAAAAAAGAGGATGATCAGCTCGTGTGTGTGATTGTTTAGGAAAGGGAAGTCGTTTAATATTTGCGAGAGCGCAAACATGGCAGTTCTTGACCTGTACCGTGTCAATTGGGAGGCCTGTTGTAGCGCTCTTGAGGCCTTTAACGTCTATATGGCCCATTAGACAGTGGTAAAACCCACGCGCTTAGCCGTTTCTGAGTCCGAACCAGGACCAAACAATCTCATAACGTCTGGCACCATCCCCGCAATCTCTGCTGATTGCGAAGATGTCGAGGGATTGCTCGGATCATGTTCCGGAGCTTGTACAGGAACTACTTCCATCCTGTACAAATCTTGTACGATGGAACCTACGGCGAATGGGACCTTCTTCTCACTGAGGTATGTGATCTTCCCATTGCCTGTTCGAGTACTAACACCTTTCTTGTCAAGTCTAGACCCAGATATAAGATTACAGCGTGCTGTTGGAATGTGAAGGACGTTTGACAACGAGAATTTTCTTGTAGTCTTCCCAACGCTGGCCTCCAATAAGATCGTACCTTTTCCTACAGCGACCGCGGACAATTTTGACCCAAAACCGTGGACACTAAGTGGCGATTCTAATTCCACGTAACCGTGGAAGTACTTCCTTTCTCTGAAGATATGTCTCGTGGCTCCAGTGTCATGGTTTATGGAGTCGTCGGTAGCCAGTTCGGTGTTTAGTGCTGTCGTGTTGACATTTACGACTTTGTTTAGGTTGATTCCACCTTCATCATCTTCGCTTTCTGCACCTTCTCTGACCTCTACCATGAACGTGAACTCGCTCTCTACTTGTCCAAGGATCTGGTCGACCTCACTGTCTGTCGGTCGTCCGTAATTCGCTGTCGCTGTATGGCGACTCGGGTCTCCATCACCTTCCCTGATGCTTTCTTCCGCCATTCGCGCAGAACCTCCAGATTGGTTCATCTTCTCTCTTTCGAGTGCTTCTTTTCTCCACGCAGCTAACCTCGCATCTGGGTGGAGGTGTAGGTTCCTAGTAGATCCCCTGTATCCAGGTGGGTACTGTCCTGCTCTCCCTCCTCCGTAGACGAAGCACTCGGCCTTTGTATGGCCGACAGGAATCCCGCAGTAGGTGTTCTCGCATACTTTGCTCCTGTTTCCATTCTGCGGGAAAGGCTTGTGTTTACGGTCGTTACATTGGAACTGGTGTTTTGGTGCGGAAGAACCAGATGGGCCGACGTTGGCATTGTAGATACCGGCTACAGCTCTCTCTCTCCCTTTCCCTTTTCCAACTGCCACAATAGCGTTGATGGATGCCATGGATGGTGCGATTCCTCGTTCAATCTCTTCCGTCTGGAGACGTCGTATGACCTGTGAGGAAGTTAATGGTTTTCCAGCTGCCTCTGCTTCCCTCAGCTGTTTGCGCAGGTCGTCATGACAATACCTCCACGAGTCGTCTTGGGACATCAGGGTGACGATGTGGCTCGCAAATTCTGTGTCAGCCATCATGGAAGGGTCAGCATTGCGGAGCCTTCCGTACAGCTGTATCATCATTCGGAGCCAGAGGACAGGGTCATCGCCTTCACAGCTATTACCGATAATTTGCTGTTTGATACCAATGGCGGCAAGTGTGTTAGCTGGTTCATACTCGTCCTTGAGTGCATGCCAGGCCGCATGGGCAGAGATGCAATCTCGAATGACGTAGAGTTTCTGTATGGGAACTGCTTCTACGATGAAGGACAGTGCTTTCTTGTCTCCGTTAAGCCAAGATTTCACTTTGTCCTTGGCTAATTGGACTATGACCTCGTTGCCGGGAGTTCGGATTGTTACGGTGTTTCCTTCTGGGTTGATCCCTTCAACTTCACTGATGAGTTAGATATGTGCTGGGTATGAAAACCAACCAAACAACAATCACCCCAATCAGATATAATCCAAAAGGTTTAATTTAATGCGAGGAAGGAGGTTGTCAAAGGTTCCCTCGACTACTAATTGATTCGAAGAGAAAAGCACTTGACAGTTGACACAGATAGTGCGCAATGAACAAGGTTTTATATTTGGAGGGAGGTTTTGAAAAGCCAACTAACGTACGACGACGCGCTGAACTAATCGAGGGGAAAGCAAACACCAAAGCACAGGTCAAGTACGCCAACTCAACAAACGACTTTGCGTATCTCGGGAGCCTTTACGTCGCCGCGCAATGATACTCCAACTCTCAGGGATTCCCGCGAGTTACCTAACAAGCTTATACGACCGCCGCGCAAGTCACTCGAGTAGGCGTTTTTAACACACTCAGTGAAGAGCGGGCAAGGGGTAGAATCTGTTGGTAAAGCTAGGTAACACTCCGAGAAGCTTCCTCCCTAAAACTAGACCAAGCCGACAGTTGGGTCCAAGACCTTTCCTAATCAACAACGGGCTCGTCGAGGTGTGCACGTTAGGCTCCACCTGCGGTCCTAAGACTGATGTGAACTCTCTTTGAGATGAAAACCAGGAATGCTCGACTTAATAGCCGGGAAGTAGAATGAACAGCCTCAGTATTATCGAGGTTACAAGAAGGCCACCCGTTTCAAAGGTTGTAGAGGACGATGCAGACGCGTCTGAGCGTGTACGAATCACTACAGGTCCTAAGATAGAACTGCGTTTCAGGTATCAAATCTAAACTTGTCATTCCGAGATAGAATAGCTACCCTTATATACTGAGCGAGATATATGAAAATAGGAAAATGAGAGAAACTGAGCGAGATAGGATGAAACAGAGTAAGTAAAATAGAAAAGATAAATAATGTCCATATATGCGTGTATACTATGGTTTTGCCTCGACGTTTTCCTGCCTCGTTCCTTTGTCTTCCTCGATTGGGTCGACTTTTGGGATTTTGGTCCGAATCGACTCGAGTCATTTGCCTTTTTACAAGGCTCGCCAGTTCCTTTAGCAGAACAGCCCTCGGAGGTATTTCTATGTTTTTCCTTGCCAATGGGAGACTGGTTATTATCTCTAGTTCCGCGTGGTCTCGAGTCTAGATGCCTGGTAGCATATGGATCTCGGTAAAATGCTGAGGCTCGGATAGAAATACTCCTTGGTCCTTCCGTGTTCTAGAAGTAGCTACAGCAAGTGGGTCATGTGGCCGCGTTGGACTGCCGCGGCTATATGCCTGGGTGCTTTCCAGCGAGCGTCAACTTTGAGGGCACCTGTTAGGGTACTTCCCCATCTCGGTCCACCTTGCTTCGTTTAATAAACTTGAGTGTCGTTTAGACTCCTCGGTGAGCTGATCGCGGAAGCGATGCCTCGTTAAGACTTCGATCCCTTGGGTATATCCTTCGATGACCTAGCCTAGTATAACTGGTATGTGGGCTCGTTTATCTGCCTCGGTCAGCAACTTGTTATCCAACAAGCTTGCCTCGCTACACCATACCGCGCATAGGACTTTGATCGAGGCGCATTCACAAAGTTAAGTATGGTACCATTGCGCGTACCGTTACTCTGCAACCTCTTGGGTAGAATAGGTCCTCGGTAGATTTTAAACTATCAGCTCGGGCTCACTATAGTTCTCTTATTGACCGTGTTTTGTTACTAACAGAACCTAGGATTATTGGTTCTGCGCAGTTCTAGCCTTAGCCGAAAAATCGGCGTATCATCACGACTTATCTGAAGGTCTGGGATTGTCGGTGGATCATACTCGGGACCGCCGATGAATTTCCAGTATCCCGCAGCATCGAGTTTGAGTGTTGCTTTGGTTTTGAACTCGTTGTAGTTATTCAATCCATCCTTGTTTTCCTTGATAGGGGTAAGGGTGAGTTTCTTCCAGTCTGCCTTTTCTATCTCGTCATTAATTTCGGCCATTGTAGATGTATTGGATTATCGCAAGGAATAGGTGTTCTGAGGATCTGAGGAGGAGCAAGGGGTATGTTTTGTTGGTACTTCTGAGTTTGATCGTAGTGCACAGTTTAGAGCTCGGGGCCCATAACCTGTCAACGGTTATGCGTGTATATATAAAATATATTGATACTGGTACAGAGCAAGAACAGTTAAGTAAATAAGAATATCGATAGAAAAGTAGATCATACCTGGTACGGAGCAAGAACAGTTAAAGGGGCTGTTGCTCCGTCCCAGGTTAGTAATGCTAGTACCTAATACGGAACTTAATTAGACACTCGGTCATCTACCGATGACATGAACCCTATAAAATTGAAGGTAGGCGGGATATAAGTACCTTACAAGAAACCACATCCGCACCTCATCTTCTCTAGAGACAATTGCCTTCTTGCCATGTCCAGAATCAGCCTTCTGGATCAATTGGCATCCATCTTTGAGCAACCACGATAAGGTATGGTTTTCAACTTTACCTTACTCGAGAGATGGAATACTCGTTAGAGCAACTAGAGGAAATCTTGGATTCAAACTTCGAGAAAATGTTCCTCTGCACCTCCAATCTATCCCGGACCTCAATAAAGGTCCAGTAAAGAGATTTATGAAAAATAAAAAGCATAGGCAATAGAGCATATTAGCCATTGCCCAAGCCATGCCTCATAAAGTCACTGCATGAAGCAATCATTTCAGATTTTAAAACAATCTCAGCATTTGGATGGGTGTAGTAAAGCTTGGCAGTTTTCTGTTGAATCAAACAAGTTTATGATGGGTGGCAAAATATGCTCTAATGCATCCTTTAGATTCAGCTAATAAAAATCAAAATCGTAGGAAAGCATACTCCTTGATTTTTCGGAAGCACCTTCTCAGCTTCCTCGGCAATCTATATCCCCCGCAAGGAAAAAAGGTCAAAGAAAAGCAATGCCAAGGTATGCAGCCAGTGATTCAAGTTCCAATATCCTTCAAGCCGCTGATATCATTTGAGATTAGGCAAACGAATACGATCAAGGAGTCCAACAACCAGTTCTGAAATTAGGATTCCAGGCATATGTCTCGACGCAGTAAACCTGCAAATTCGATGCCTTCGAAGATGTGTATTCCTCTCCTCCTGCGTTCACTCCCATGTGTCAGTATGGACCGACTTACAATTCCCCAGCGGGCCTGAATTACTCTCCGCCAAGTTCATATCTGAACTATGAATACCCGCCTAACTCGTTTGAGTCGTACGAGATACATATTCCGTCCAGCTCTCGGCCGTGTCCATATCCTGCACCAACCTACTTAGGCTCGTCCACCAGGATTTGGGATGATTTTCCATCGGACGCCGAGTCTTCATGGCGGGAGGAAGCAATAGAGAAGGCTTAATAGAAGGCTTCCATGCATATGGAAAAAACTCATCTTTCTTGTCAGGCTGTTTCGCCCAGAGTACGGTTCCTCACCGTCCCGGGAATATATATTGCTGCTGAGCGCTGAGCTGCCGATGTGTCCAAATAAGCACCCATAAACAAGGTAGGTTGTCAGAATTCTGACCTACTTACCTTCTTAACGATTCCGATGCATAAATCTCAGTTCAAACTTCATGGGCGCAGGTCACGCGTGCTGAGATAATTTATACTAGACCACTAGACCATCATATCTCTGAAGATGCGGGTATGTTCCATTGAATTATGCTTCTGAATCTAACGCTCACTGGACCTCCTATGTACGTTCGCTCCTCCATGACGCTTTCCGACTCGGATCTCAAGTTGTTTGGTTGATCTATAGACTTTTTGAACTTCTGGCCCGGACTGGCTCACCGATGTACATTCTGTCTTCTGCAGAATAGAGCGTATTAGCCGCGTGCATCAAAGTTTTTGCCCCTCAAAAGGAAAACTTTTTGATAAAAAATCTACCACCATATGCACTGAATGAGGACGTGGAGCGTCTTCCCGACAATAATAACCAAAAACATTTTGCGTCAAGCGGCTAATATACGCTCTAATGTGATCAATCAATGTCAATGTCGACCTCATTCAAATTGATGTGTTGGTGGGAATGGCCTCGAACGCGCCGAGCATCACAGTCAAAGAGTTCCAGCGAGCGTTCTCGAGTCATTTGGCTACTTATAGGGCCTTATAGGTTTCTTCTCGGTCTTGATGCTATTTTTCAATATCCAGCTTTCATGGTACTTGTTAATTCCAGTCCTGGTGACCTTCTGTACAATATTGAAAAAAAAATGATCCTGAATTTCGGGTCTGGGTTCAGTTTTATGTGTGGTGAGTGGAATACATCAAGTTCATGTGTATATAGTCCGACTAGCTCGATTCGATGGATCCGTTGCCTCAAGTTAAGCTACGTCCAGTGCTTGGTCTTTCTAATAGACTTCATACGCTGTCGCGCTCTTATCAGCGACGCAAAAATTGCAACTGGCTGTGCCCATTAACTACCGCCACGTTGAGCTGGAGCGCGTCCAGACATTCTCGTCACCACTTTTTGAAATTTTGTCCCATTTTTTTTCTGGTTCCTGAACGCGCCGAAATGAAACGGAGGGGCCTAACTAAACGGAGAGCCCAACTTTATTGTAAATGCTTCCTGCACTAGTTGTCCCATCCAAGGACCTTTACACCGAACTTAAGCACAAGAAGCAAACAAGAAGTGACCCGGTTCGCTTTCGAGAAGGTTGGCCGGATGCGGCCGAATCGGCCTTCTGGAAATCCGAAACACTTAACTTAAAACTAAAGCTACGTCGGTCTCCGCACCCTTATCAGCCAGCTGACTATAAAAGCAAGCAGTGTTGTACGGGATGATGTCAAATTCCCTATCCTCGCTTCGGGTCCCATCATCATGGACTCTGGAAAAGAAAAGTACAACGATCGCGATATTGTTGATGAGGGTAGCTCATCGGATAACATTCAATTCTACGACCCCTCCAAGGAATCGATATGGACTCGTCTAGGAGTCAACTATGAGAGTTTCAAACGCGCACCAGGCGTTACTGCGTACGTTGAATTCATTTTAGTACATGCACTCTTATTCTGACCATGTTTATGTTTTATGTAGCGATCGCCTGGTCGCTGGAGACCTCTCTGAGGCTGAGATTGAGAAAATAAAGGCGGATACTCCGATGCTGCAAGCCAAGATGAAGAAGCGTCATCTTACTATGATTGCTGTCGGTGGGTGGAGCTAATACGTTTGTAAGCGGTACATCTCAAACGCGCTTACAGGAGGTAGTATTGGTACTGGTTTATTCGTTGGATCTGGGGCGGCTTTGAAGAATGGTGGACCCGCTGGTATTCTCATCGGATGGATAATCATGGGCGTAATGTTAGTGTCCAGTCTCTATTCAAACATCTACTAACGACGAATGCGTGAATAGGTTGATCAATGTCACTCAAGTCAGTCACGATGTACGCTCCTAAGATCCATGCGTAAGCTCAATATCTTCTATTCAGGCTCTCGGAGAAATGTCCATTCTCTACCCGCTGTCAGGAGGGTTTTATATGCTTGCCCACAGGTTCGCCATCCATACATTTGGCCATACTGCGTAATTTCATTCATGTATGCACTCTCGACAGGTTTCTCGATCCCGGTTTTGCTTTCTCGATGGCTTGGAATTACTTTTTGCAATGGGCTGTCGTTTTACCGTTGGAAATCACTGTAGCCGGAACAACCGTGCAGTATTGGACGACAAAAGTTCCTATAGCTGTATGGATCACAGTCTTCTGGGTCGTTATAAGTACGTGCGCCTCGATGTTTTTGCTTTTGCCACTCTGACCTTGTTTAGTCGGTTTGAGTGTGTTCGGTACTCTCGGTTATGCCGAGGAAGAATTTTGGTCGTCGTGTCTAAAGTTATTGATCGTGGTGATGTTCATTTTCATCGGAGTGTAAGTTTGCCATTCGGTGGTAATGCATAAAGTTTGACGAACTCTTTTCAGCATCTGTATCTGTGGAGGTGGCCCAAGTGATGGCGAGTATAATCACTATATCGGTGGTTCTATGTGGCAGAATCCAGGGGCTTTCGCCAATGGATTCCAAGGTGTTTGTGCCGTCTTCGTCACAGCCGCCTTCGCTTTCTGTTAGTAGTTTTTCATTGATCAACGATGAATCTGCTCTAATTGTATAAACATAGCTGGAACGGAATTGGTTGGTCTCGCCGCATCTGAAACCCCGAACCCGAGAGCAACAATGCCAGGTAGATTAATTTGTGATGGAGATTCTTGGTTTTTGTTGCTGATAGCTATTCCGCAGGTGCCGTTAAGGGTACTTTCTGGCGTATCGTATGTTTTTGTTCCTCCCAATTCCAGCATACTCCTTGACTCTATTTATTCCAGACCATTATCTACATTACCTCCCTCACCATCATCGGTTTGCTTATTCCATGGACCGATGAGCGACTCCTTGGTGGTACCTCAGCAGGTCAGCCTTGGACTTGCACTAGTTTTAAGGATCAAGTCTGACGCGTTCTTGAATCTTAGCTGCCTCACCCTTCGTCATCGCTCTTGACAACGGCAAAATTCCCGGATTGAACCGTAAGAGATTCTCACATTCATCATTCCAAATCCTAATGGGAAGTCATTCCGATAGATCTTGTTAACGCTACCATCTGCGTTTCCGTACTCTCGATCGGCCTTTCCTGCGTATATGCTGGATCCCGGACCCTTACTGCCTTGGCTGAGACCGGATACGCTCCCCGTGTCTTCACCTACGTCGATAAATCTAGCCGACCTTTGTTCTCTGTGATTGCTGTTCTCCTCTTTGGTCCAATCGGCTACGTCAATGTCGTTGCTGCTGGCGACACTGTTTGTGAGTGCCATCTTGAACCGGATACGAGATGAGATCGCTGATTAGGTGTACCGTGTAGTCCTTTGGTTGCAGGCTATTTCAGGTCTCTCCGTCTTGTTCACTTGGCTTTCAATCTGTTTGTGCCAGTAAGTCCATCGCCATACATATAGATAGTGGCGCAGATACTGAGAGTGTCAATAAGCATCCGTTTCCGACGTGCTTGGAAAGTTCAAGGCCATTCCCTCGAAGAGCTCCCTTTCAAGGCGATGGGTGGTGTGTGGGGCTCATGGCTTGGAGCCTTCCTCATCGTCCTTGTTCTGATTGCTCAATTCTACGTCGTAAGTCCAAAGTAACATGCTCTGAAAATCTCTCACTCATACTATCTGTCTTGTCTTCCAGGCTCTCTGGCCCATTGGTGGAGTTTCCAGCGGTAAAGAGCGCGCAAGTGACTTCTTCCAGGCTTATCTTGCCGCTCCTATACTGATTGTAAGTGGTTTTTTTCCTTCCCTGCCGTTCGAAAACGATACTTACTCGGAATCATTAGTTTATGTGGATCGGTGGATACATTTGGAAACGCACCGTACCACGTCGGGCACACGAGATCGACCTGGATACTGGTCGAAAAAGCTGGCTCACCGTCGAGGAGATGCGCGAATACCGTGCTGAGAGGAGAGCCGCCCCTCTTTACGTTCGCATCTACCGGATCTTGTTCAGCAACTAAAGAATTCTTGTTCCAACTGCAAATTGAAGTACCTTCATGTTCGTATAGTAGGTAAAAAGTAGTACGCTTAGGATCTTCATGAGATAACTTATAATGTAATGAACTTTCGAAAAACTTGAACGTTGAACGTCCACAGCTACACAAGCAAGATTCAAATCCCCATGTCCGCGACAATTTTCTCTACCAATTCCCAAAGCTCACCAGCCAGTTTCTCGCTCCTCCCATCCTTACTCGGGGTCCCAAGCTCACACTTTTCATTCACATACGCACCAGCGTACTTTTCCTTGTCCTCTCCAATAGCTTTTCCTGCAGCGGCAAACGCCATCGGGTAGGTTCCATGCTCCAGATCCGGAGCTGTCATGATGAGACGGAGGAGAGGTTGCCATAACCAGGATAGCTGGCTGCGGTTGGTAAATGTATCAACGCTTCCGGGGTCAAGAGTTATGGCTGTTATGTGCTGAGTAGTTGGACTGGTGTTCAAATGTTTTTGAAGCGCGCGAGACCACAGGATGATTAATAGTTTTGTGTGAGCTATAGAAGATTATATAGTTAATTGCAGAGTACTTGAACATGACTGTTCATACCGTAGCGAGTGAATTTTGCCATAGGCCCCCGTCCCCAAAACTCCTGGTTTAGATCGTCAACGGTATCAAGCTTTTTGGTGGTTGGTACAATCCAATGCGTGAGCGAAGTGAGCTGGATGAAAGTAAGTAAATGTTTGACGGATGATATGGCAGGTAAAAAAGCACATTGACGATTCGGACATCAGAGTTTTCCTCTTGCGCTGTCTTAGCCATGAGCGGAAGGAGGGTTTGGGTGAGCACGAAGGGGCTGATTAAGCTAGAGAATAGATATTAGATCCTTCTGCGAGGAGAGGAAAAACAAAACGAACTTTGTCACTACAATTTTCGAAATCCCTGAAATGTTGCAGTAGGTCGGTCACTCCGCGTGTCTATCCAAGAAAAAGCATCCTACCATCTTCGGTCTTTTCGAATGGCGCGAAAACCCTGTTCAACGTTCTGTGAGCCCCTTGGTGTCCGGTACCAGTCTATACCACATACATGGCAGCATTATTCACTAGTACGTCAAGACGAGTTTCCTTTGACATGAATTTCTCCGCGACTTTCTTAACGCTACGAGGGTCACCAAGATCCAGCTTCAAGAACAGAACCTCTCCTCCGTTTCCATCTTGAGTTCCGAGACCGAGTTCCGTTTTGAGGCTTTCGATGGATTCCAACGACTGCTCTTTATTTCGAGCTGCAAGATAAACCTTGGCTCCAGCTCGTGCGAGATGTCTGACGGTCCCGTAGCCCAAGCCAGATTGACGACTAGAGAATCAAGAAGAGTAATTACAATAAGAGATATTTAGAAAGTATCAGCTCACTTTGCACCAGTGACGATGACAACTTTGCCTTTAAGGTCGACCAGGTCTTTTTGCGGTTCGAAACGGGGCGCCATGAAGGAGTTGAGTGAGTATCGAGTTGGACGTTGCCTGGGAAGTAGAGGCTGAACCTCGGTGCCAGTTCCGTTCGGTCGCCACCTATTTCAAATAAATTTGAAATGCACCACGCAAGTCACGAGTCCTTTGAGTTTGAGAGCCTGCGGAGAAGTAATAAAATGCATAGATGGGTGAATGAAGGCAAGAGCGAGGAGCCATTAGCGCCCAATCGCCACAGTTCTTTGCACAATTTACTTAGAACAGAACGCCGCAGTATAACGTTACAATTCAAAAGTCCGATGCATCGTATTCGTAGCGGTCCAAGAAGCGTCTATCATCCTTCCAAGTTCACGCGTAGCAGCGAAAGAACAGTACCAAATCCCAGGTCCAGCGGAATTTTCATCGTGCATAGCTATATCCTTTCCTTCCCTCGGAGACTCGGAATCGCGCTAGTACTGGATGCCATCGTGCGAGGCGCCGTGGCCGAATATAGATATGGAAAGCAAAGAGATATTCCCGTCCAAGAGAACCACAGTTGAAAGAGATCCTGAAAAACTGTAGATAAGTAGAGAATACGAGGAGAGGGTTGTGTTTATTCTGGATCGTACTTGTTGAATTCCAAAGATCAATACGCCAAAGACGGGCACTAGTAAAACGGATATTCAAGATGGACTCGGAAGGGTAGAAGAGGGTATGCTCACAAAGCGCCAAGATTATATCCACCGCCGTATTCCGGTACAGAGTCAAGAGATGAATCAATGCCTCGCTATGATTAGTATAATTATGAGCTGTTGGGCAAGCAAGCGGAAGAGAAACGGCAGACGTACGCGAATCCAATAAGGATAAGGAAACTGAACGTAAATACACGGACGACCATCTTTACAGTTTGCACGGAAATTGCACTGCTAGCATCATTGCGGTCAAAGTCTCTGAATAGTGATATTCCGAGGGATGCTAGAGGGTTGAAGAGTATGAGAGGCAATTTTTAGGTTAAAGCCATATGTACGCATACCTTGGATGGGAATAGTAGAAAACGTGGTGATTATGACAAAAAGAGAAGAGATTTTGGATCTGAAGCGCAAAGATGATGAGTCGTGTTTTCCATGAATTGTTGTACATGCCACTCACGGTAGAAGTTCCATGAAGGTGCAGTATAGACCAAAGTTGTGTACCAAAGAAGGAGCTTTAATACCAAACTAGGAAAGTAAGACATGGTAAGCATGCTAAATCTCATGAAAACACGAAAGTGTACGCACCACAAGAAATCCCGAAAGCAGCAAGATCCACAGCGCGAATGGTGCAAGCAGTAGCTGTAGAGGTGAAGATATGGTGGAAAGCGCGTCGAAAAGTGTTCAGTGATGACTCACGGCCAATACGACGCGTGGATTTGATTCCAGAGGTGGTTTTGAAAGCCCAAAGTGAACATTGTACCAAGACTAGAAAAAGATGTCAAACCAAATCGGGAGCGCCTCAAAGTAATGGCCTACGTGAATAAGAAGAGAGAGAGTAGTAGAAGCCGTCCTAAAGAGTATATCAGATGGGAATTTGGCCATAACACTGAGAAAGAAATCGAACATACAAAGTAGGAACCGAGTATATCAATGCAGCTTGAGTGATACAGATGGCCTTTGGTGGTTCAGGAGAGTGTATCTCTCCAGAAAAGAACAGCAACAAATAGGAAAGACACGAGATCGTCCAAGATAAGCAGAATGTGTACCATGTAGCTAGTCTTTTGACTTGTTGCGAGAGGATTGCAGAAAAAAGGATCAGCATCATTCCAAAGGCACCAGAAAGCTCTAAAGCGACGAAAAGGAAGATAATGGTTTTGCTTGTCGAGGGCTTGAATACAATAGAGTCGGGTATGGGATCCATGCTGAAACGCTTGTGAGAGTTGAAAGTAAGATGATCCTATCAAGATATCCAGCTTTGACATTTCACGTGGACTTAGCGCTCTAGCGCTAATTTCTGACCATCTTCTTCCGAACTCGTGGCAATTTCTCGCATTCTAAAAATGTTCTCATGTCGTCTCGCACATCTCCTACCACCGAAAAATATCTTGAATAAACCAGAAATCAAAAAAGCAGAAATAATGACATATACTCGCTGTGGGAAAAAGTAACCGGAAATCAGATTATATATCCAGTAAATAATGCTTTTTTGTGTCATGTATATACGCCGTATACCCAAGTTTGTTGTGGCTTATCATTAAAGCTAAAAGTAGCCCATATACTACTCAAAAAAAACTGTACATTTGTAGCATAGTACATTGTGCTTGAGAGAGGATCGAAAATAACAAGCCATCAAAAATTTCCGGTTACTTTTTCCCACAGCGAGTAATGCAATTAACTTTCGAAAAAACTTTCATGTCCACAACTACACAAGCAAGATTCAAATCCCCATGTCCGTGACAATTTTCTCTACCAATTCCCAAAGCTCACCAGCCAGTTTCTCATTCATCCCATCTTTACTCGAGGTCCCAAGTTCACACTTTTCATTCACATACGCGCCAGCGTACTTTTCCCTGTCCTTTCCAATAGCTTTCCCTGCAGCAGCGAACGCCATCGGGTAGGTTCCATGTTCCAAATCCGGAGCTGACATGATGAGACGGAGGAGAGGTTGCCATAACCAGGACAGCTGGCTGTACTTGCTAAATGTATCAACGCTTCCGGGGTCAAGAGTTATGGCTGTTATGTGCTGAGTAGATGGACTGGTGTTCAAATGTTTTTGAAGCGCGCGAGACCATAGGATGATTAATAGTTTTGTGTGAACTATAGAAGATTGTATAGTTAATTTACAGCATCACCCGCCGTTTATGCGTCAAACTTACTGTAGCGAGTAAACTTTGCTATAGGCCCCCATCCCCGAAATTCCTGGTTCAGATCGTTAACGGTATCAAGCTTTTTGGTGCTTGGTACAATCAAATGTCCGGACGAAGTGAGCTGGATAAAAGTGAGTAAATGTTCGGCAGATGATATTGGCAGGTGAAAAAGCACATTGACGATTCGGACATCAGAGTTTTCCTCTTGCGCTGTCTTAGCCATGAGCGGAAGGAGGGTTTGGGTGAACACGAAGGGGCTGATTAAGCTGGAGAATGGACTTCAGATCCTTCTGCAAGCGAGGAAAACCAAAACGAACTTTGTCACTACAATTTTCGAAATCCCTGAAATGTTGCAGCAGGTCGGTCACTCCGTGTGTCTATCCAAGAAAAAGCATCCTACCATCTTCAGTCTTTTCGAATGGCGCGAAAACCCTGTTCAACATTCTGTGAGCCCCTTGGTGTCCGGTACTAGTCTATACCACATACATGGCAGCATTATTCACTAATACGTCAAGACGAGTTTCCTTTGACATGAATTCCTCCGCGACTTTCTTGACGCTACGAGGGTCACCCAGATCCAGCTTTAAGAACAGAACATACTCCTCTGATTCCATCTTGAGTTCCGAGACCGAGTTCTGTTTTGAGGCTTCCGATGGATTCCAACGACTGCTCTTCATTTCGAGCGGCAATATATACCTTGGCTCCAGCTCGTGCGAGATGTCTAACAGTCCCGTAGCCCAAGCCAGATTGACGACTAGAGAATCAAGAAGAGTAATTACAATAAGAGATATTGGGAAGTATCAACTCACTTTGCACCAGTGACGATGACAACTTTGCCTTTAAGGTCGACCAGGTCTTTTTGCGGATCGAATCGGGGCGCCATGAAGGAGTTGAGTGAGTATCGAGTTATATATCGTCACATGCATGGGAAGTGGAAGCAGCAATCTTGATGAACTCGGAGTTGCCAAAAGTGACTGCCACCTTGTTTTTTGGACGTAAGTATCTTAGCCAAAAATATTGAAAAATGGAAACTTTGAGAGCTTTATAGCTCCCTCAGTTTTGTGAAGAATAATATGGGGTAAAGTGTTTTAATGTCCCTCTTTCCAATGGTGGCTACGGCATCTTCTCGAAAAAAAAAAAATTTGCACCTGCAAACTTTGGGGATATTCACAAAATACGGCATATGTCAGGCATTTCTCATGGGGGTGTAACCCAACTGGTCTCAGGATTTGCAGAGTGTATCATAGACCTATACCACGACTTGTTTGAATGAAGCATATACTGTTCTTCATAAGATATGTTCAGAAAACCGGGTGACATTCACTTTTGGCAACCCCGAGTATTAGTTTGCGCGAGTCAGGAGCCCCTTTCGAAGTAAAATGCACATCACAGTTCTTGAAAACATTCAACAATTTCGTATGCACAATTTACTACATCAGAATGCCGTGGATGACATGTAGTAGAATGTTACAATTTCAAAGTTCGATGCATGGTATCCATAACTGACCAAGAAGTGTCTCTCATCCTTCCCAGTTCACGCGCAGTAGCGAAAAACAGTCCCAAATCCCAGGTCCAGCGGAATTTTCATCGTGCATAGCTATATCCTTTCCTTCCCTCGGAGACTCGGAATCGCGCTAGTACTGGATGCCATCGTGCGAGGCGCCGTGGGCGAATATAGATATGGAAAGCAAAGAGACATTCCCGTCCAAGAGAACCACAGTTGAAAGAGATACTGAATAAGTGTAGATAAGTAAAGGATACGAGGAGAGAGTCGTGTTTACTCTGGATCGTACTCGTTGAATTCCAAAGATCAACACACCAAAGACGGGTACTAGTAAAACGGATGTTCCTCCAGCATCAAGATGGACTCGGAAAGGTGTAGGAGAGGGTATGCTCACAATGCGAAAGATTAGTCATGTTTTCCATGAATTATTGTACGTGCCGCTCACGGTAAAAGTTCCATGAAGGTGCAGTATAGACCAAAGTTGTGTACCAAAGAAGGCGTTTTATTACCAAACTAGGCAAGTACGACATGGTAAGCATACTAAATCTCATGAAAAAAGGAATTATACACGAAGATATAGCGGAAAGCGCGTCGAAAAGTGTTCAGTGATAACTCACGGCCAATACGACGTGTGGATCTGATTCCAGGGGTGGTTTCGAAAGCCCAAAGTGAACATTGTACCAAGACTAGAAAAAGATGTCAGACCAAATCGGTAGTGTGTGAAAGTAATGAAATACGTGAATAAGAAGAGAGAGCGTGGTAGAAGCTGTTCTAAGGAGTTTATCAAATGGGAATCTGGCCATAACACCGAGAAAGAAATCAAACATACAAAGTAGGAACCAGGTACATCAATGCAGCTTGAGTGATACAGATGACATTTGATGGTTCAGGAGAGTGTATCTCTCCAAAAAAGAACAGCAACAAATAGGAAAGACACGAGATCGTCCAAGATAAGCAGAATGTGTACCATGTGGCTAGTCTTTTGACTTGTTGCGAGAGGATTGCAGAAAAAAGGATCAGCGTCATTCCAAAGGCACCAGAAAGCTCTAAAGCGACGAAAAGGAAGATAATGGTTTTGCTTGTCTAGGGCATTTAATAGATCCGATACCCAGCTTTGACATTCCACGTGGATTTAGCGCTCTAGCGCTAATTTCTGACCATCTTCTTCCGAACTCATGGCAATTTCTCGCATTCCAAAAATGCTCTCGCGTCGTCTCGCACGTCACTCGCCGAAAAAGATCTTGAATACACCAGAAATCAAAAAACCGGAAACCATAAAACTTAGCGACTTTACCCCTATTGACCTTCAACGTAGTTATAATATATTACAGCAATGGCACGAGGGAACTTTGGCTGATGATACTAAACTTTCCCCTACGGAGCAGAGTGTGCTCACGCAATTGCGAAAGGCCGGGAATGAGAAGCCTGTACGCTATGTTTCTACATCTTAATCTTCAAAGATTTTGTATTCACTCGACGTCAATCCTGGGGACCTTCACTTGCAAATTTTGCATTGCTTGCTTACATCTTCCAGTTAATATCGTTCAACACCTTGATGTCGGACCTGCTCGATCAATGTAACATCCGCAAGATCGCGACTCTTCGACTAAAATCGTCTATAGACGAAAAGATCAAAGAAAGCAAGACCATTGCAACAGACAAACTCTGGTCATACCAAAACACATACTCCCACCTCCGATTCCTTGAAATGACAGTGTCACGAACCGTATGTTCTCATCATAGCTGGATTTATCCTTGTGCTTATTTCACTCAGACGGAATGTGCAGCTCGTTTATGGATTGATACGATGTATTTCCGGGCAAATGCCCTTTTGGATAGCAAGAAGTCGATGCTGCTCCAAGTCAAACAAACAATCAAGCCAGCATTGCTTTCGTCGCTTATGGCAGAATCCATGCGTGTTCGAGTTGACTACACCACCACTGTCTTTAACCCTGAAGACTCTTGTATGTATTTATGTATGCCTTTCCAAATTCACCACCTCCTGACTCACAAACGGTTGATGTCATAATAGAGGCAAGCCTGAAGAAAGCTCGAAGCGGCTTCTCCTGCATGGAGGCAAAATTGGACAACATTACGACTCAGATCCCCGAGGCTGTCATAAGTATGATTGCCTGCGCTAAACACCTTGGGCACTTTCCTTTTTTTCTTTCTCTTTATTATATTTCTCATGGTTTTCTGAAGACGACAAGTTTTGCGAGGCGGAATCTCCAACGGAATGGATTGGATGTTCATCCTTGTTCGTCTCGATGCAGATGACCAGGGAGCGACCTACCAGACTAGTCCACTCCTGCGCATTGATACCAATTTGCAGGATGGTGTTCAACTCTAAATGACAATGGGCGCAATACAGGTCGAACCTGAAACAGTGGCAGGAATCCTTCGTGTATACGTGGGTTGATCAATATGCTGTTTTTTCTTTGAACAATCAACTGATTCTGTATAGATTGAAAATGCATTTGAGGACCTTGGGGATGAAGACTGGCTGGAAGAAAAGAGTCAGAATATAGATAATGTGATATTCCCTTCCAAGATGAAAGAAGTAAATTTCTAGTGCCTACAGAAGTACATACATACACTATAAAAAGCATCTAGTACTATCCATTATTTGAGCATACAGTAAAACGAAAACAAATAACCATACAAAGCAAAGCAGGGAGTGATACATATAGATAGATGCATGGATAGATCAAGAACAAATGTACAAACGAACGAACGAACGCGCTGGAGTTAGAATACTCCAACTCGCCCTGTCAACGTCTACGTTGTTGCAGGCAAATCAAAACGAATACGGCAAACACGTCCTCCGATACGCATCCGTCGGCCACCCCTTCGGTACCAAATCCTGCGACAGCGGCTTCTTATACTCAAACTTCACTTCCCCCTTGACATACCTCCTCAACAGCTCCTCGTCCTCCCTACTCCGCAGATTATATTCTTCATTTAGTATATCCCGAGATGAGATGCTTGATGAGCTCGCATTGGGGTTGGCGTTCCCATTCCCATTCGCATTAGCGCCAGCGCCGTTGTGGTGGTGGTGGTGGTGATGATGATGATTTGGATTTGGATCAGGTGTAGAACGATCACGAGGTGATGAAGGGGCTACGCCATATTGAGGGTCATAGACTAGGATGATGAGTGAGGAAATGGGACATCCGTGTCGAGCGCGGGATTTAGACGAGTTTAGGTGATGAAGATGGAGGCGAGGTCGGGGTCGTGTTCGATCCCGAGGGCGGAGAGTTTCGGGCAGAGGATTTGGTAGTGGTCTCGTCACCATTACGGGGAGTAAGAGACGATTTTTCGCTAGAGGAGGGATAGTGGGTAGATGTACTGGGTCTCCCGTCTACAGAACGTATTTCTCCATCTTCACTTTCATCGTCTTCACCAACTCGCACCATATTCTTCCCCTTCCCTCCCTTCACCAACACAGGCAACAATGCCGTCAACACACTCCTCGTCGTCGTAGTCGACTGATACGCCAGAATCCTCAACCTCTCCAACCCCTTTAACCTCCCAAAAATCTCTACCCACACCGCCGTCGTGAACCTATTCGCCTGGTACGAACTATCCCTCAACACAAACTCTGTTATATTATGCATCGACGGATACCGCGCAAGGGACGCTACCAACTGCGAAGCACGAAATACGCCGTAATTGTGCAACGCATGACTAGATCCCGATCCCACTATCGCCGTAAAAGGGACAGTACAACAAGTCCCCTGGTTGAGCGACAGAGTAATGCGTCAAATACCACTTGGTGATTCCTTGTATATTATCTAGGTGGGTGGTATCCGACGGAAGGAGGCTAGGCAAATCCATATCGGGGTTGGAGAAGATTGAGCCCCAGATATACACGTCTGTGTCAGATGGAAGAGATATGTATGATAGGAAGCGGGAGATGGTAGATGGTGTTGGCCAGCCTCCCAGGTTGATTTGACGCATATGGGGGAACCGCACAATGCGGTTTAACGTGGGGAGGATATCCGTGTTGGAAGGAAGAGTCGGACCAGCGCGTACCAGCGCCAAAATCTCCAACATCGGTGAATTCTCCAAAAAATCCAAAAACGCTTGGGTCGGTGGGTCGATGGAACGGTTGATCGGAGAGGGAGAGGGAGGTAAGGTTGTGAAAGTAGTTTGTTGGCCATGAAGTAAAATGTTCTAGGGTTAATTCTCTCAACCTCGGCATCTCTCCAGCGAATATCGGGGGTAACACGCCTCCCACAACGTCCTTGCCGTCTGTCCTCAATGTCAAACTGCACAGCGTCGGTGCAGGATCCACTAGGAGGGTATATATTGGCGTAGACGAGTCCTCCCAGAGATCAGCAATGAGATGTAACTCTTTGAACCGTGAGACGTGCTTTAGAAGCGCCTGTAAAGATTTCCTTCGGATTTTGGTATCTTTTACGCCGAGATAGACGATTAATGGAGCGCCTCCTGAACGATACAAATACCGCTCATGAGCAACACTGTTGTGAGCGTCCTCGACGAGGGTATTATCAATTGTGGACCACAATGTTGGCGAGCGCGCAATGATCCCGCGCCATTGCCGACATACGTGCAGGAGCGAGTACCACTCCCGACCATGGTCTTCGTACGCGGTGAGATCAGGGAGGAAACTCGTTAGGTGCATCTGTGCTTCCTCCAGAATGTGCAAGAGGAGTTCGGGGGGAAGGCGGTTGATTTTTTGAGATGAGTTCCTGGCATCCTCGCACAGCGGAAGCTGCGATTTGAAGTTTTCGATCTAAGCTGTCAAGCTGGATAGTCCGGGTGTAAGTTGGGAGGAGAAGGGAGAAAATAATGGGCGGTACCTCTGATTCTGATAATTCAGCCAATCTATTACAAAATTTTCGGTTAGATTAACAACGAGTTTATAATGAGGTTTCGAAACTCACTGGTCTTTAGCATATTTAGACTTGTACAAAATGGCATTAACGAGCTGTTTAAAGCTCAGATCGACACCGGGTAGGGCAGCCATATTGTTGAGAACATGGAATAACAGGAGAAGAAGAATTTGGACGACATGTGATCATAACAAGAAGTAGGTGATGGCGAGATGACGGCGGACTTTGTGGGGAACTTTGTTTGCCAGATATGGAACGATGATAGTATTACTACGAGAGAGCATTATCGCTGCTTCGCCTCCTCCTCCCATCCTTCAACAACCGGCCCAATCCGTACCATAAACTCAACCAACTCTGTCCTTAGACCTCCAAAGAACTTTGTCCAATTCTCCAAGTTGGAATCGGAATTGGACTCGTATTCAGCGTATATCCTTCGCAACCCTTCAAACGCCTTCAAAACCTCTGGATGAGAAGACCAAAGCGCTGATTCGGGTGGGATGGCAGACATTGTAGCAACGATCTGTTTCGTGAGTTGAAGCACCCCGGCACGTCCTCTCGCAACCGCAGAGTTTTCGGGTACTACGGCGTTTTGTAAAATCTGTCAGTGTCTCTATTGTCAGCAACTTGGTCCCAATATCGAATTATTTGCACTCACCGCAGCAAAAGTCTCTGCCTCCGTTGGCGGTCTCGCAGCTAGATACATAACAATCTGATTCCCCAATAAATACGCCTGCCAGAACCTCTCCTGTTCGAATTCTTGGCCTGGAGGAATTGGCGGAAGAGATTCAGAGGACTTGGCCATCATTTCTAGAGCTTGAAGGAGTTGGTCTGGGGAATATGGATATGAGGGTGGCTGAGACGAAGGTTCGGAAGAGTAGAATCGCTTTATTGAACATGGTGCATAACTAGTAAGTGATTCCTTAGTTAGTTAGTTAGACACCGTAAATCAGTCATACCGACGCGATTTTTGTCCAGAAAAACTCGATTAACGGGGGACAAGTGATCTTTTACCGAAGGCTCCGAGTAGCAACGCGAAACAAACGAGGTATTTTATTGGACATTTTTTGCGTGAATGGTAAAAATTAAGTAGGGACGAGAACACGTGCGACGCGCCTTGCATGGGCGCTTTTCTCTGTCAATCTTAACAAACGATTCATTTTGTTCAGGCAAGCTCACCCAGCTACGCATCGATTCGATTCGATTCCTGATCCGAAGATGGATCCGCACGAACCCTAGGATTACGGGAAACCTTCTCTGGCAGTTTCAACTCTAGCATGATTCGGTTCACGCACCGCAAATTGTGTTCCAATACCAACAGTATACCGCTGAACTCGCACATTCAGCTTCAAGCTACGGACTCGGAGGCGCAGGAGACTGTCCTGATTCAAATGGTGTTCCAGCGTCTAATATTGCACATGCTTGCCTTGATCAGAGTCACAGACGGAGGCGAATAAGGCCAGGCGGGAAGCTAGGCAAGAAGATAGACGGATACTCGGGCGAAAGGCCGCTGCATAGGCTGAATCGAAAATGAACTACGATGAATACACCACAAGATTTGGAAACAAAGAATTGGAACCAAGGTGACAGGTAAGCCCTAGTCAATCTTCGACAATGTGCATTAATCACATCTATCACCCCACTGGTGATTATAGCTTCGATCCCCATATGCAAAACACCTAAACCTCCTGGCCTACCTGCGAACACCGCATCATGAGCCCTCCATATGGCAGCGATAGGTCCATCGATATGCATATCGAAAACGAGCCCATCGGGTATTACTCTTCTCCACCTATTGGGGAAAAGCTCCTATTGACTTTGGGACCTTCGTTCAATCTTATCCTCCGAGCGTACGTAGGTCAAAGACTTCAATATCATGATAGATGGTAGCCAAGTTTGTAAAATCATTGGAGCAACTCAACGGTCAGAAGTATCGTTAACAGGTGAATCAACAAATACTGGATGGTTAGATCATGCTAATATTTCGGTCGTTATTGTTGACAGCAGAAGGACTAGCTATAGAAAGCTCTTGCGACGTTATGTAGACGATACCATCATTTCTGTCATGCAGTGTCTCTGTACGTTTAGATCGGTACTTCGTCATCTTTTTGCTTCACCAGCGTTCAATCGCATTTGTGAGTTGCCATTATATTCTATTTTGACGTTAGCTGCTGGCTCAGTCGATGTCATTGCCACAGACTTTGCAAATAAACTTTTTTGTTTGAACCCATTCGAGCTCCCCTGGGCTCAAGATGTAGGGCAAGACTTCCGAAACTGCGGAAGAGCAGCCAAAGCCAAAAGCCTGATTTATTGTGACGAAGAATGTTAACGCGAGTCTGTTTTTAGTTTTCCTGTTGTTTTATCGTGCCTGAATTCTACATTCTCCTTCCAGTTGTTGCTGAATCGGATGAGCTTCCAGTAGCTCTCATCATGGGGTTCCTAGAATTTATCTGGACATGCAACGGTTCACCTTTTTTTTTTCGGAGAAAGCAATCAACCTCACGCGAGTAGTAAGTATCTCCAGGTCCTGCTTACTTGTATAATCGAGCTAGTTGTGCAATGATTCCTTGCTGCGCATCTTCGACAAAGTCACTTGGAATCTAGCGGTCACTAATGAACTTATATCTAGAACCTGGACATGCTGAAGCGGCACTCATGGCGTTAGCCCATGAGGAACGTTTAAAGGTATGTTAGATTTTCGGATAATGTGGAGGGAAGAAATGCAGATATCAAAGAAAAGCTTCACATTGGATGAAGCATTAATACATGACTACTACAAACCTCAATCGATGGAACGTTTACAAGCTTGCATCCCGAAGAAGCTCGTCATAATCCTTAACAACCAAGTCATCCAAATTCTTCCTAACCTTCCCGATGTTGAGCGACGAAGTGACTGGAAACATAGTACTGTAACTAGTTTCCGGATTGATGAATTCCGGTTGATCCATACTAAACATCAAGTCGATATCGACCATCTTTCTATTCTTGTTATTCTTGTCGTGGCCCTCCATAAGAGAACAGTTTTGACATCTGAACACATAATATGTCATGTCGATTGTGTACGTTGTCAAAGGGGACACTGTGACCACTGAAGGGTCCTCGACCGGCATGTACGCGGAAGCGTTTGATCTAGGAGTTGATATAATGAGCAAAACCAAGGATGACAAGGGCTTTGGTACATACGTAAGTTCTGATAATTGTACAATGCGCGTACCATTACCCTCTGTAAGTGTCCCAAGGCCGGATCTATTATACAAATTAGCTCTATATAGCTGTTGAGCGGAAAAAAGATATGCATCAACTTACGCTCCGGTTTTGACATTGGGATTTCCAGTGGCAAAGTACAAATTGATAGAAAATCTACACTCAAAACTGAGTACAAGCTATTTCCATTCTCCAAAGCATTAAAAGACTCACTTGGACGTATTTAGCCCATTCGCGAATGGAGAATCCTGCAAAACCATATGGGAGGGGAGTATTAACCTTGGCCACAAAGTCCAGGGAGAATGGGTCTTCCATGCTCAATGCCGCAGGAGGCATTGCCAGAGCAAAAGTTACGTTCGAATTTCTACTCTACTATGCAGTAGGAGGAGATAAATGCTATGCTTAGAATAAGTAAACAGTTCAGACTGAGTCTGACCTTTTGTGTATTCAAACATGTCACAGATGCACACGAAGTCTCTTGCGCTTCAAAAAAATATGCTGAATTTCCTTGGAATTTCCACCTTGACTAATAAAGCGTAGACACTCACCATTAATGTGAGAGGCAATGAATACTAGCGGGAGCAAGATAATGGACAAGGACAGCACCATTTGAGATGGAGAATGCGTTATGGCAAGGAATGAGACGATTTAAGTATACCAGACTCCAGATAGAGTCCTTTAAATGTTGTGAGCTTGTGAGGGGAAAATGCTTGCATGTGGCAAGTCGGACGAAGGAAATATGAGTCAACGGAGACCGTAATGCAGTGAGACTCCACTTTCGTCGGTTCTCCTCGGTCCTCTACCATCGGGTCGTATCAATATTTCTTCTAGCCTGCTTCTAGTTTATCATTCCGAGAAGTACCAAGTAACCTCATGCTGCCTTCTTCGTACTTGTATTACCTTTATCTACAATATTTATCATTCCTAATTAGTCTCCCCTAGACAGACTCGTTGTACCAACTTTCTACACCGAGGATCTATGGATGTGTCTATACTTATACTAGTAATAAAATTATTCCCGAACTTTGAAGTTTTGACTCCACGGCCACCGTAACCCGTCCTTTAAACCATTTCTCAACTTTCGCTGTCTAGCGGTGGCGACCAATGTTTCTACCAAGTTTCTACTCAATTTCCTATTGGGATGGTTTCAATACACTCAGACTGACAGGTTTTATTTTTATACTTGATAATACAAGTTGTATTACAGTAGTATTACTTACTTTTATCTTTAAATTCATCAATCTTTTTAGGTGCGGTCGACTTAGCGCCGCTTGATTCACGAGTCAAATGTCGTTTCAAAATAAGGTGAATCGCTTTTGAAATGAGGCTGAAGCTTGAGCGACACTTGAGGTGGTTCAATAAGGTGAATTGCGCTTTCCGCTTTCCGCCGTTCTCTTGCTTCACCTGGAAAGGAAGGAAGGTCTATTACACGGCATGGTCCAAGTGCTGAACGCCGTTCCAGAGCATTCGGTGTGGCAAACACCGTTATCTCTAGGAAATGAAGCGAATCAGACGCGAGGTGAATCGTAGCCACTTGATGTCCGGTCAGACCTGAAACCGATTCTAGGGTGATTCTGAATTGCCTTGGAAGAGACCCTGTATCAAGCGCTTTGACCGCAAGGCTAATAAATCGCTTTAATCAGTAACTACTGGTCCGATGCTATTACACTTCTACTATTGTTCATCATTTTCGAAGTCAAGTCCTTTAGACCATTTCTCAACTGTTTTTTGCTCCTCAACTAGGGTTTCCAATCTTCCTTTTACGCCATGCCAACAGGCGTCTCCTAATTGAATCCTAATGGGAGCGGATTCGTCCTGGGTAAATTCATAAATCCTCTTGGCGGCAAGAGTCGGATCTCCAGTGATTCCGCTCCCATCAGCGAACCATTTACGCATCTTGTTCGACCCCAGAGAGGGTTTATTGGCATACGCAGGATGCGAAGGTACTACGATATTGTTGTCGGTGTGAGCGCGGGTCTTAAATGCGCCTGGTTCGATGACAGTTATCTAGTCAATGTCTGAGAAGAGTTCCATTTGTTAATCGTATGCGACTTTACCTTAATGTTCCAGGCAGGATCCATCTCATTCGCGAGGGCTTCTGTCAATGCCTCGAAAGCTATAGGATATCCTGTAAGGGATTATAAAACAGAAGACAATTTCCCCTCACCATTTTTGCTACAACATAATCAGAATACAATCTTTTAAAACTCGATTCAACGATCACCTTGCGCTATAAAACCCAATTCCAGGAGCTGGGGCAATCCCAGCCAAGGAGCTCATATTCAATAACCTTCCGCCTTGGATGCCCGACTTTGGATTGACGTCTCTGAAGACCCGCACCGCTTCCTGACTTACAAGTGCTGTACCCCAGAAATTGACCTCGAACAAACCGCGTGCTTTGTCGATAGGTGCCCCCTCGATCTCACTGAGCATTCCAATTCCCGCGTTGTTGAATACTACATCGATGCGCCCAAAGGTAGATTCTGCTTTGGAGAAGAGATCTTTAATGTCCTTTTCGGACGTCAAGTCACAGTGAATGGAAAGAAGGCGTGGAGATTCAAGCTCTTCGAGGACGGGAGGCTTATCGATGGAACGGAATGTGGAGATGGCGATGTGACCCTTTTGAAGGATAACTTTGACAACCTCAAGACCGATACCAGATGTAGCACCCGTTACTAAACAACGACAGTTAGAAAATATCAACAAGAAAATGGTTTTAGACAGACTCACTCAACCATACACTTTGCTGAGACAGAAGTGCAGGGTTAGTACTTGTCGAGTCCATGTTCAGGTTCAGCTGATTGCGAAACTGGAGAGCGGTTCTTGAAAGACACCGTTCAGTGATGGTGTTTACGGGCAAACAACGATTCAATGGATTTAAGCTTCAAAGTTCTCTGGCCAATAATGGCAGCGCAGACGTCGTAACTGAGTACCACGCACTATTTCGCTTGCCCAATCTGTCCAGTCCGAGTCTACATATCAATCTGTCAAATTGAATCCAATCATGATTATGATCGGCAATTACAAGTCAATCAAGATTCAGAAAAGATTGATCTAATTTGGCTCAGATCCCGAATTTGCTACCTGTGGATCTCGCATAAAATAGCATTCAAGCAATCCAAAAGCTTCACCACCATGCCTTCTGCGCCTTTTTCTATCAATTCTCTTACCGTTGAAGTTTGGCTGCATGGTTTGACTGAGCTTCCGGAATGTGAACAATACCACTAACTACATCCTGTTCTAGGGCTCTATACATGTGGAGTATTCTTGACGCTTTATCTCCTTGGTAGTTACTCCTTATAACTAATCCAAATGAACGGCGTTAAAGCTAATTACTTTTTAATAGCATATAACAAGGGCTACTCGCTCCGAAAGAAGATATACCTCGGGACGATCGTTATACTCATGTATATGTGCTCAACCGTTCACGTCGCTATCCAATGGTTTTACGACACTACTTCTATCGATAACAACGAGCTTCCAGGAGGTCCCGGTTTGATAAACGCATTCATCCACATTCCGCCCGGGATATTTGGCTCCGATGCTGTTTTCTTCAACTTGAACATATTAATCGCGGATATTCTATTTGTATGCAGCTTTAATTTCACACCACAATACCTGAGTTTGATATATAATATTGAATATAGATTTGGCGTTGCTGGGTGGTGTGGCAGAAACGCTGGGTAGTTATCATGCTTCCTTCCGTCATGACGATTTGCGGACTGGGTATGTACTACCTACATCCATTTTTTTCATAGAGAGCTGACGTATTCTCTAGCTTTGGGAATCAAGGGGATCCTACTGCAAGTCAAATCCATAACTGGAGGTGAATCTGCGGCTAGACAGACCCACGAATATGTCGCATATAGCACGGCATATTTCTCCCTTTCGATTGCCACGAGTCTCTTTACCACACTTATGCTTATCTTCCGGATTGTACAAGTTCAAAGAGCAACTGCCACTGCATTCACTGGTCGCAAGTCGAAACGTTACAATGCGGTCATCGAAATTCCCGTCGAGTCCGCCGCAATGTATTCCGTAACTCTGATCGTTTTCGTCGTCCTGACTCTGCAGAAGAATGTCAATGGGTACATCGCACAGAATATTCATGCTCAGATGACGGTGATTTTATTACACAGATCCACGGCTATCCTCTGTCTCTAACTTATTGGCACCATTTCAGGGTATAGCTCCGATGCTCATTATCTTGCGCGTCGCTGCTGGGTTTTCACGTCCTAACACAGATTGGAGTCTTGAAAATACTGGCTCGGGCGAAGGCCGGTCATCGCTGTCGAATATCCAGTTCCAACATGATCCTAGTAGGACACTTTCGGTCGTTGACAATAGCATTCTCTCAAGAAGAAGTGTGGATATGGCTGCTCAGAGATTTCAGTGAAAGGCGCACAGGGTGTTTGAGCAGTGTGTACACACTACTTACTGTAGCATTCCACCGCGATATATAACCTTATATAGTAGTCGCTTTTCATAACTTTGACCTCTAAAAGGGCTGGATAACGATGTCAGCATCGAAAATCAGCTTCGCCATCAAGGATTTCAAGAGACTACATGGCAATAGGTTGCCTCGACGAACTTGGCTGCTTGACACACCATTCCAGCTTGCAAAGGCTTTCTTCCGTGATCGTCCGAGTGTAAACTGTTTGTTCTATCGAGGAAAGCTCCTGACTTTGGTGCTTTAGCTCGAGCCTTGCTTGGAGAGTACATACTCAGAATTGCTCTCTTTAAGTGGTTGAGTCGAAATTCGAAATTCATCGAAATCTTGGCTTGGGCTTGTCAATGGACGTCTGGACTCTGGAGTTAGCGGAAGGGCAGATGACTTGAAGCTTTGCCTAGTCCTGCAGCCTGAATAAGTTTGCTATTTGGACAACTATCTTTTTCAGAGCTTGAAAGACTTTCGGAGTTCGTCTGGTGAATATGATAGCGGTTTACATAGTGGAGGAGAAGATAAATGACTGACTTTGGACTCCTCAGTGGGTGTCCCGTAGATCAGTCATACTGTACCCGGCCTCGGACGCGTTTTCTGAATCCCTTCAGCTAAAGAAACTTCATGACTCTTACCCAGTGAGTAAAAGATTGAGTAAAAGATGAGACTGGGAGCGGCAACACGAAACGAAACAAAATGAAACGAAACGAGGATGCAAAAAAGGATACAGTATCTTGAATTTCTCAGATTACAGTTCGCCTCCGGGGCCCTGTCAATGTCGTCTCGGATGTACTTGAGTACTTGTCTGGTGACGACGAAGACTGAAAGCCGAAAAATCATGACACTAGTACTGACACTGGACACTCCTCGAAGTACGCCGACTTCTAGCCAGCATCGTCAAGTTAGACCTCGAGCTATCGATGGAGGTGGCACCCAGCAGTCAAATGCCTGGCCAGTCGCCGAAGAACGGGAATAGAGGAGGATCAACCGGGCCTTGGCTTGTGAAAAATACGAAACAAAACAATCGTCGTTTGCTGTATACGGTGTAAACGGAGTGAGTGCGAGCAATGAGTGAGTCGGGTCTAGGATGGAGTGATATCCGCGATGTTTATGTTGTACGATTTGTGAATGGAGTTTCAGTCTAGGATAGGTGTTTGTTTTCATTGGATTCGGGGATTGAAATATGAGGTTCAATTACGCGTAGGAGAGAGAATGGGATCTGCCTGAGCATGCTATCGAGGATTTTCTCTTCCCAACTTTATCGCGTCGTATTCATCGCACATTGACTATTTGCGGTGCAGACCATAGCGGAAGCTGTACTTGGATAACTGGGTCTGATTAGGGCCAGGCGCTGCACGAGGCGTCATTATTATTATAGAGCCGTGCAGAACCAGAGTTGAAACTGCCAGAGAAGGGTTTCTCGGGTTGATGTGGATGGAAGCAGAGACCGAATCCTAACTGGATTGGAAGAAACCGGCAGCAATGTCGGCGGTTCGGAGGATATCACTTCAGTGGACGAGACGCTGTAAATCGACGCGCTTTCCTTCGAGCCAAACACCATTATACCAGCGAAACTGTGAGCGGCATCACGAAACAAGGATAGAATTTTCTCACATTCATACTATATCCGTGATCGCTTTCTTTCCGTTGGTTCATGTCCTCGCCTGGCACCCAACGGCCTTCTTCTCGCTCTTCAGGGCGTTCATATCAATACGAGCCCCGAGTCCTGCTTTATCGCTGGATGACCCAGGTAAGATTCGTCTGTTATCTATCTGGAGAAGCTAATTGCGAACGGTTATAGTCGCGGTCCGCAACCAAATTTCGACGCTAAAACACAACATCAGACACCAACAAGCTCAAGTATCCGAGCTGGAGACTATAACCCATATTCGGTCTTCCTTGTCCTCCATGGCAAGCGCCAGCAGCTCCAGCCTGAATCTGAGCCTTGGTTCCCCGCCTCCGCCTCCATCATCATACACTTCAGCTCGCTCTCCGACTCCAACTTCAAAAGCTACACGAAGAACGAGCTACGAGGTTTTACAGGGAATAGCTGGGCCTGATTCGGGGTTGCCTTTGCCTATAAATGGCCATGGGAGAACGAACGGTGGTGGTAATAGTTTGGACGAGACTAATGTGAATGGGATTAGGGAAGGTGTACCGATGATGATGAGTCCTACAGCGTATAAACGACTGTCGAGTCCGACGAGGACGCTCAGTCGTACGTCGCCTCTTTTGTTGCTGCATTAATCCTCAATAATCTTATTACAGGAATACCAGTCGCGTCTGTGGGCAACGCGCGAGCTCTAGCAGACGAAGGCGCCCTTTCACCAAACACCGCCACGTCTCCCTCTCCCTCTTCCCCTTCTGGCCTCCAAGCGCCACCGTCACCCACACCAAACCCCCGGCGAGCCTCACTCACACCAGGAGGCACAACCAAAGTCCTTGCAGACCTCCAAACAGGCGTCATAAACGCCCGAAACGCGCTCGAAAACACAAAAGCCCAGCTCCGCCTCAGTCCAACGCAGCGTCGCTACTCTAACTCGTCAAACTGAAGACCTGAAAGAAGGCAGGGAACGACTCAGGTTGGAGAACGAAGGTTTGAATAATGTCGTGGCGAGGAAGGAGAGACTGCTCCAAGAAGTTCTCGAGCGCGCGAGGAAAGCTGAATCCGAAGCCACCCTCCTCCGCTCCCAGCTCAAATCCGAATCCTCGCAATCGAAAAAATCACTCCGCGAGATGGAGTCTGCTCTATCAGAGTCGACAGCCCTCTCGCAGAAATCCGAACGAGAGTATGTTACGCTCCGGGAAAGCATTAAACACCTCACCGAGTCGTGGAAGTCGGATACAGATCGACTACGCGACGAAATCCGGAAACGAGAGGAAAAGTGGAAATCAGAGGCCGAGGTTATGGGGAAAAAGTATCGCAGGCTTGTGGAGGAAGTGCAGGCTAGTCGGAGTGGGCAGGAAGATGTCAAGAAGGCTAGGGATGAGGATACGGAGAGGGCGAAGCAGATTGAGAGTCGGTGGCTGGAGGAGATTGAGAGGATCAAGCAGGCGGTGGAGAAGAGTGACAAGGAAGGGGAGGAGACTGCAGAGACTGCTAGGTATGTTCACGACGACCGACTGACTTTTGAACGCATGCTAATTGAATGGATGATAGGCAACTGGCAGCTGAACTCGCTCGTTTGCGGAGGTTGATGCAGAATTCAGGGAGACCTATATCGGATTCACCTCCAAATCCATAATCTAGTTCATGATATGATGTCTATTTATGGTACTCCATCGTACATGCATGCATACTCTGTCACTCCCATTCATCTGTTTGTATAACATTCACCTGCTTCTCTGCATTTGCTTTGCATATTAATATTGTTCATTCACATTGGCATTAATCTCACTTCACTCTCGCTCTCGCTCTCATTCGTTCATTCACTGCTATTATCGTATCTTTACCGACACGACCGTCTGTCTCACCACCATCCCTTAGGCTTCCGACTTGGACACGGACATGACTACTTCCCGTACTTTATGTTTCTTGATTATACCCAATACTACATAATTATTTACTTATTAGTAGCCAGAATGCAGTTCATGTATGCTTTGAGTCCCCAAGTGCTATTTACCAAATACATTTTTCGCTAGATAACTCCCTGGTAGTATATCGGTTAGTACACGCGCTTGTCATCTCTCATGGCAAGGATACTTTTCAAGCGCGCGAAAGCTGGGTTCGACTCCCAGCCAGGGAGATGAACAATTGATCGAGGACCTTATGTATATGTTCTTTTTGTGTTTTTTCTTTCTGATTTCTGAATACTAATAATCTGTGTCCTACCTAGCAAACGGATTTTGACTCCTTCCGTTCGTCATGGCTCCGGATTATGGATGACGGATATTCATTTTCCAACCCTCCAAGCTACGCTTAACCTTGAGCTTCCTTTCAAGTCTTCACAAAACTCGCCAATTGAATCCCGGTTCACCTTCTAATACTCAAGTAGTAATAGGCAGAGAGATCTACAAGAATTCCTTTTCATTCTCCACCAGTCTTGACTTTCTTGCCCTCGCACCTCTCCGAGTGCAACCCTGCTACTACATGATCATCCTCGTCAAATTCTACTTGGAGGCCAAAGCGAAATTTTAGTAGCAGATGCCTCCGAGTCCGAGTCAGTGCCGTCTCGCATCCGAATCTTGGAGATTTGATGCAAGAGGAGGCGAGGCAGGTGAATTGTGGATAGAAGGTCGAGGATGGAGGGAAAATCAGAGCTGGAATCTGGAGGGGGAGGAAGAGGAAACTCTTCCATTGAAGAACGACTTGAGCACTGAGCAGTGCATGAAAGCTGAGGGGTATCATAGAGAAGGCTTTTGTTGAACACAAAACATTTAGCAAATGCAGGAACAGGCGTGGGACAAGGAGCGATGGAAGGAAATATTCAAGGAATGGGTCAGAAGGGTGGTGTCGAGGCACTGGCAATTGTGAGTCGCGACTTGAAGCTAAACTCCATGCTGCAGAAGAAGATAGATGAAATGCGGAGGTGGTTGTCTCAGAATGGGTTCACAAGATGGAGAAGAAACCCGCCGATGCTGGCAGGTTTACTCGCGTGCAATGCGCCTAGCCTATGGTATAAAGAGACTATTGCTAATTTCTACTATATAAAAAAGAAGGTACTTATTTAATGCTAAACCTTTCGTATATGCGCAGTATATACACTGAAACACCCAAAGAAAACTCGATAAATAGAAAACCCTGCAAGGGCGAGCATGTACTTACAAGAATAGTCAACACAAACACTTGAAAGCCAAAACCAAAGTCACAAGCCTACAATGTCCACCTTCAGCCCCATAGATTGAAGTTCCTTCAAGCATGCATGATCGAGCATCTTCCTTGCCATACGATCCGGACTTGCAATGAAAATTTCATCAAGCACAAGGCTAACCTTGCTTGAGGAGGTACTACGAGAAACCACACATGTCAGGAGTTCTGCCATTATATCACTGTCCTCTAGGACTGGTGATGAGCAGAGGTTGATCTCCAGGCAATGGAGATTGGGGAATGGAACCACTGTTATCAAATCTCTGCTTCCTGTCGATGGACCCGGAGAGAGAAGATGATCTGGTGTTGGAGCAGTAGGAATAGATCCCCCGGGGTCATTCGCTACACTCAAATGGGAAAGAATATCTTGCAAGGGTATAAACGGGACATAGTCTGTAGTCTTCCCTATAGCTCTGACTACAAGGTATCTAATCCCTGTAGTGTTCCCTAACATAGCAAGGCCTGCTTGAGCGGTGATGTTCAAGCTCTCCAAAGTGAAATTGGATCGCACTTCAAGTCTCTGGATGGATCCAATAACAGATACCTGTGTAGTTATGGATAGACTTGTGAGCACTGGACAGGAAATTGAATCAATGAATTTTTCTAGCATGAAGCCACTGCCAGATTGCTCCAGAGTGAGATGGGAAAGGGATGGCAGGCAAAGTGGAACTTCTTGGAAGGTTATTGCCTCTTGTTTTATCTCTCCTACAGTCAGCCTGCGAATGTTTGGGAGCTGCCCTACAGTCCTCAAAATTTCGGCAAGTGACACTCGGGAGACAGTGTACTCAGTAATCTGGGAGTACAGGTGAAATGATAAATAGAGAAGACGTTGGCCCTCTGTAGTCCACGAGTGCAAACGTGGTGCCACGATATCAATTGAGGGTGTACCAAGCCAGCCCGACCAATCTGTCTCCCGAAAATGGATATGATTTAATATCGGGAAAGAGTCGTCCGAAAATGAATTTGATGAGATCGGTTCTTCAGCTAGAAATAAAGATACCCAGCGACGGGAGTAGGAGAATAGCAAGGAGGAGAAAGCATGCCCAACATCTGTTGTGGTGTCACTGCCCATTTTTTCCAGGTAAACACTGAGAGGAAGGCCACCTGAACGACCCAGATGCAAAGACAACAGAGACAGAGAGAGAGGTGTTCGCGAAGCACTGGTATCCGTGTAGTAGGAAGTTCTCCCTTTCACCGACACACTGCCAGTGACCGTAAAATTTCGGCGCATAGTCAAGTGCCTCTTCACCACCTTGATACGTGTCCAAAGCAGTGGTGTTTTGAGAGTAACCTGCTTCCACCAGCGACACACACGACCATAAACCCATGGGGGAGATGTAAGATCCAAAGAGTGGGAAATCGAACCAAAATGGGATCCAGCATCCGTATACATCCCTGCCCCATGCAAGAAGATTTCTTGGAGCACATCAAACGGCAATCGTCTGACAGGGTTGAGCATCTCCTTATGCTCTTTCACAGCTCCTCGAAGTCGCTTCAAGGTATCCTCGAGGTGATCCAACAAAATCCTGCACATCTCAATGCGATATTCGAGATACTGAATCTCTGATTCGCCCTCGATGACAAACTTTCGAAATCGATGCTCTTCATCCTCAGTTGGTCCTTCGTTCGACTGGAGAAGGCTCTCAACACGATGAGTACGATGGGGAATGGCAATGGGGGAGTCGGTAGATGAGTGTCCGCATGAGGGACAGCGGAGAGGAAGATCTGTCATTTCAAGACTAAAGAATATGTGGTCATTACTCGGAAGAGGGTTTAAGATATTCAAGGGTACACACTGTTTCGGAGACGATGGGAGCTCCGAGTCAAGACTGTTCGCGCCTCGTGGCATCGATATGTTCAAAGTTGCTTCCCATCGTCAAAGCAAACCTTGATGCAAACCTTGTGCGATTTGATTTGCACCGATTTACATATCATCCTCTGCCGGAAATGCGTACAGTACACTAGACCAAGAGATCTACGCTGAGTGCAGGTGGCGCTTACGTGTAAACAATTGACGGAACCCGACATGAACTACTTCAAGTGATCATGAACTATGGTACAATGAAGAATCATAAAGTATGCAGCTCAATGCTTATGTCTGTGTCCGGTGGCCGAGATCCGAGATGATAGCCTACTGCAGGGCCATCTTCACTTTTCGATTTCGCACTATTGAAGCCTGCAGTGTACGATTTGCAGGAAGTAAATGATTTCTTTGTGAAACAATCCAGAGTCAAGAGCTTCCCGTAGTCGGATAAAGGTGGCCTAAGCTGGCCTAAGGGCCTTCCCAATATTTGCCATTTGTCGTGCACACTGGAAAAACATGGTCGCGTACTAGGAAGAAGTGTGGAAGAGAAGATTTGGCGAAGGATGCAGCGAGGGTGACACTGCGAATAACCCTTAAGTGGTCCCGACTTGGAGGGAGAAGTAAAACTCTGCACTAGATAGGTGGTATTTTTAAAGATTGCGATGAGTATTTACCAATATCATCTGTGAATGAAATTCAAACCAACTTGCGACGCATTACTTCATAACCGTTTACGAGGGCCTCCAGTCTGTCATTGAGGGTAGGTTCAAAAAGTCACGTAGAATTTGGAGATTTATCAGTTACGATGAAGGCTCGAACGACCTGCTTTACGTCACCGACTTCAGATACTACACAGAAAGTGACGAGTTCATGTGCATAGTGATAGTGCATGCTTCAAGCGATAATACTCTACCTCAAAAATCAGGCAACCATTGAGCTCCTCAAGGGCGAAGCACTTCTAGCCACTGAGTCGAAGTTGTTACGAGATTGATGTTCTCTTTGCCGCTTGCAAACAAGCCGGATATGGTATTCTAGGACGGAGTAAGCGCCAATGCAGTGAGACCTGAAGGAAAGGAGCAAAGGACAGAAGGAGCCACTAATGCCAGATCTAGTGATTGAGAGCAAAGCACCGAAAACATTAACTTAAGAAACTTAACAAAGTATTAGCCTGGGCGTCTGTAAACTCAGACTACTGCCCGAGGAGAAAGCGGTGATGATATTAGAATGGCATCCGGAAAGCCCAGCAGCTTTTGTTGTGTCAACCTTTGTGCTTTTCTGGGATGGACTTGAAGTGAAAGTTGATGAAGAGTCGGAAGAGCGCTTATTTGCTTCGCCTCCACCATTTCATCTCCAATGTTTACGACCCTGTTACGACCTATAAGTGAAGATGTCCGTTCAAGCATCCGGTATTGCTTCAGGAATTTTTGGTTAATTTAATCTCGTTCTAAACCATGGAGGTTTTGGATACACGGCCTAAAATTCTCCAACAACAAGTTGTATAAATTTCGGACAAGCAGAAAAGTCGGTCACTAATGATTAGGCTTGATAGATACGCGCCATTCAAGACGATCTGTTTGAAAAGAATGCAACATTTGGAGTCGAGCAGTTTTGGCGACGCACGGGCTAGGAAAATTTCATCTCGCCAGCCATCTACGTCTCACTATTCGATTGGCACTGGAACTCAACGCCCTCTTCTCGCTCTTCTGAGCGTTCGATATCGCTACTAGCTCCGAGGATCACCCAGGTGCGAGTCAGCTTGTGGTTGATTTTATCTTTTGTGTACTTGGAGCTAAATGTACGATTCTAGCCACGGCACGCAACCAAATATCAACGCTAAAATACAGCATCAGACCAACAGGCTCAAGTATCCGAGCTAGAGAGTCTGACGCATATTCGGTCTTCGTTGTCCTCCATGGAAAGCGTCAGCAGCTCCAGCCTGAGCCTGAGCCTTGGTTCTCCGCCTCCGCCTCATACACTTTGATATCCTCTCGCTCTCCAACTCCAACTTCGAAAGCAACATAAAGAACAAGCCACGATATTATACAGGGGCCTGATTCGGGGTTGCTTTTTGCCTGTAACTAGCCATGGCAGAACAAATGGTGGTGGAAGTTTGGACGAGATGAAAGGGAATGAGATTCGGGAAGGAGCGTCGATGATGACGAGTCCTACAGCGTATAAACGGCTGTCGAGTCTGACAAGGACGTTGAGTCGTACGTTGCCTCTTTTTTGTTGCATTAATCTCCACTAATATTATTGCAGGAATACCAGTCGGGTCTGTAGGCAACATGCGAGCTCTAGCAGATAAAGGCACCCTGTCACTGAACAGTGCTACCCCTCCCTCTCCCTCTTCCCCTCTGGCCTCCAAGCGCCACCGTCACTGACACCAAACCTCGCCGGGCTTCACTCACACCAGGAGGGACGGCCAAAGTCATCGCCAACCTCCAAGCAGGCATCATAAATGCCCGCAACGCGCTCGAAAACAAAAAGCCCAGCTCCACCTCAGACAGCACAGCGTCGCTACTCTCACTTGCCAGACTGAAGACTTGAAAGAAGGCAGGGAACGATTGAGGTCAGAGAACGAGGGACTGAATAATGTTGTAGCAAGGGAGGAGAGACTGCTCCAAGAAGTCCTCGAACGCGCGAGGAAAGCCGAATCCGAAGCTATCCTTTTCCCAGCTCAAATCCGAACCCTCTCAATCGAAAAAATCACCCCGCGAGATGGAGTCTGCTCTATCAGAGTCAACAGCCCTCTCGCAGAAATCTGAACGAGAGTATGTTACGCTCCGCGAGCATCAAACACCTCACCGAGTCGTGGAAGTTGGATACAGATCGACTACGCGACGAAATCCGGAAACGAGAGGAAAAGTGGAAAGCAGAGGCCGAGGTTATGGGGAAAAAGTATCGCAGGCTTGTGGAGGAAGTGCAGGCTAGTCGGAGTGGGCAGGAAGATGTCAAGCAGGCGAGGGAGGAGGATACGGAGAGGGCGAAGCAGATTGAGAGTCGGTGGCTGGAGGAGATTGAGAGGATTAAGTAGGCGGTGGAGAAGAGTGACTAGGAAGGGGAGGAGACTGCAGAGACTGCTAGGTATGTTCCGACGACCGACTGACTTTTGAGCGCATGCTAATTGGATGGATGATAGGCAACTAGCCGCTGAACTCGCTCGTTTGCGGAGGTTGATGCAGAATTCAGGGAGACCTATATCAGATTCACCTCCAAATCCATAATCTAGAACATGATGTCTATTTATGATACTCCCTCGTACAAGCATGCATACTCTGTCACTCATTCATCTGTTTGTATAACATTCACCCTTGCATTTGCTTTGCATATCCCCGACACTGACCGAAGGGAAGGGAGGGTTCTGTAGACAATGATCGAACGAAAAAGAACTGAAACTCAACAATTTTCTCCCACGCTCCGTGATTTACACTCCACAGGATCCATTATAATACAGCCGTAATTAGTACTGAAAAACCTTTTGTGAATAATACAATATTTCGTATGATTTTTCGTATGAAAAAGAGCTAAGATTTCCCCTGAAAAATAAATGGGGAAAGTGCTTCATTTACCTTCGAAAGTGAAGGTCTTTTGCAATTGGAAAAGATGGTCTTTTACTCGCGTAAAAGTTCAACTATTACACCCTAACAACACAGTACCAACAAGACAAAGGTCCTTTGTCTCGCATAATTTTCTAACTATTACACCGTAGTAACAAAACAAAGCACCGTTGGCTTGTTGTTAGGGCGTAATAGTTGAACTTTTACGCGAGTAAAAGACCATCTTTTCCGATCGCAAAAGACCTTCACTTTTGAAGGTAAACGAAGCACTTTCCCCATTCATTTTTCAGGGGAAATCTTAGCTCTTTTTCATACGAAAAATCATACAAAATATTGTATTATTTACAAAAGGTTTTTCAGTACTAATTACGGCTGTATTATAATGGATCCTGCGGAGTGTTATAATATGAGTTTTGCTTCCGGTTGCTTTCTTCGTCTGCTACCATCGTATCGACGTTGACGTTTGACCGTTAAGAGTCTAATATTATGTCTTCTCTTGCTGCTATTTACTTTGAGCAATTGTCGTTATTGCCCACCTGGTCTCTGTCAAGTTGCGATGTTGCCTTGAGAGATATCTTAGGCTCGCTTAAAGTCAACGATCTGCAACCTCACGTCGAGCGGCATATGAATAAGCATTCCCTTGTCGACCAGATCATACTGGCTATGCGTTCTACTCAATATTCCTTTCAAGGTAATCAAAATTGTTATTTGGACACTTGCCGTGCTTTTGAACAACGATTTGGACCTGTGTTATACCGCTGTCTAATATAATCCTTGACTCTTGAAGTTGATCTGGACCGTGAGCCCTTGCCTTACGCTAACAGCGATTTTTTACCTGCTTTGAGGTTGGCTTTTTCTGCATGCCCGCCGGATGATTTAGATCGCCTGTTGACTGCTTTGCCTGTGAAGAAAACTAACAAGGATGGTTCTGTTTTACATCGTCTCAATGCCCCTGACGGCGCAGGAGTCATTCATAGTACAGATGTGGTCATTTTTCTGTGCAAGGTTTTCTTGGCGCATTTTTGTTTCTATATTCTCTCCAATGCAAAAATTTGGTTGAGCTCTACTTCTCAGAAAATCACACCATTATAGATTCGCGGCCTTTTTACAATGTTTTTGATTTGGTGTTCGCTGTCCTAGAAGGACGGGGTTATCCTTATTCAGTCTTAAATGCTGCTACCGTAGCGCTCAAAAGTTATAACGCGAAGTCTCTGATGGGGTTACCCGTTCCTGGATCTAGCAATGATCGCAGACGTACCGAAAGGAAGGAGGCTCGCATCGCTCGAGTTGCTGAACTGAATGCGTTGGAGGATGCAAAACTAACATGGCCCCAGCCAATACCACACGAGACGATTATGGATTGCCTGCGTACGTACCGGGATGCTATTCAATATATTCCTTTGTCTGTATGTGCCTCATGTGGCGCTGAAGACCGGCTGCGTTCAGGCTCTTCGTGTTCGTTAGCGAGCTTACCTTCCGTGGGCCCGGGCAGAGGCCTGTCGGGGATTGCCGCGCTAGCGGCGCTAAGGATTGATATTGTTCATTCACATTGGCATTAATCCCACTCTCGCTCTCGCTCTCATTCGTTCATTTCACTGCTATTATCGTATCTTTACCGACACGACCGTCTGTCTCACCATCATCCCTTAGGCTTCCGACTCAAACACGGACATGACTACTTCCCGTACTTTATGTTTCTTGGTTATACCAATATTACAGTCATTATTTACTTATTAGTAGCCCGAATGCAGTCGCAATCTTCATCCATGTATGCTTTGAGTCCCCAAGTGCTATTTACCAAATACATTTCCCGCTTGATAACTCCCTGGTAGTATATCGGTTAGTACACGCGCTTGTCATCTCTCCTGTTCATGGTAGTTTTGTGACGCGCGAAAGCTGGGTTCGACTCCCAGCCAGGGAGTGGCACGCTAGGTGTGTGGTCTCACCTGTACTAAGTTTTTTTCTTTCTGAATTTTTACCTATCTAGCAAAAGGAATAGAACTTCTTCCCTTCATCATATATGCAACATAGTTCATTGATTATGGATTACAGATTATGGATATCCCTTCCAGCCCTTCCAGCCCTCCAAGCTACACTTAACCTTGAGCTTCCTCTCAAGTCTTCACAAAAATTGCAACCAAATCCCGGTTCACCCTCTATTATAGTAATAGGCAGAGAGATCTACAGGAATTCATTTTCATTCTATACCAGTCTCAACTTTTTTGCCCTCGCACCTCTTCGAGTGCGACCCCTGTTACATGATCATCCTTGTCAAATTCTATTACTTAGAGGCCACAGCGAAAGCGGATTTAGTAAGTAGCAGATGCCTCCGAATCCGAGTCAGTGCTGTCTCGAATCCGAATCTTGGAGATTCAATGCAAGAGGAGGCGAGGCGTGAATCATGGGTAGAAGATAGAGGATGGAGGAGGAAACTCCCTCAAGAACAACTTGCCGGGCTGAGCACTGAGCAATGTATGAAAGAGATTCAGAACTGAGGGGATAAGTATACTTAATAGAGAAGGCTTTCATTGAGCAGAAAACGCTTGGGAAACGCAGGAACAGGCACAGGACAAGGACTCGAGCGATGGAAGGAATTTGAAGGGTGATAATCTCGTCGCCATGTAGATTATTTATAGTACAAAATATACATACTCTGAACATTTTTATATATAAAGATTGAGTAGCAACCTGGCAAGCCGGTCAAGCCGTCAATCAATACGGCGCTTTTAACGATGAAGCCTCATCATCATCATTGACGGGGAGATGTGCGGGTACGATTTCAGACATAGATATTAGCTTGGTGTGGCCCCAAGCCTGTCGGCGTAAGAGAGTGGATTGGAAATTAATAGACCTAGAATAGAAGTTTGGAGCTCGAGGTGAACGCGAAACGATGGCACTTAATGCGTCACCGGCGCCGAACTTCCGCCAAGCGCGGAGAAGATGTTGATTGATAGTAACCGTTAGATCAAGATTCAACGGTTACTGTCAATCAACATATGTTGCCACATATAAAAGTGCACGTTCAATCATCTCTTTCTTCCTTTCCCCCCACGAAGCCCCCTAATCAGAATGAAGCAGATTCGTAAAACCATCAAGAAAGTCAGTAATAAATTCCACCATAAAAAGGATATTACCAAGGGTAGAGCCAAGGATCCTAGTTCTGGACTTTCCGGTGAGATTGTATTAATAATATGCACTGCTGAGTGACTCACTCATATCCATGCAATACTTGTCTTACAGCTGCACCTGGGTCTGAACATGTTTGTTTAATATTCATTGTCTTTTGTCAGATACACTCACACTACTTTCAGCACATTGAGGCACCTATTGTTCAGATGGAGGGAGGTGCTGATACTCAAGCCAGTCCTCTTTCCCCTGACAACCTTCCATTCCAAGTTGTATGTGAATCTTACATGGTTTACACCATGTATTTCTTATAATTCCTTTTTAGAGTAACCTAGGTTCAGTAATTGACAATGCAATCTTTGCACAATCACAGTCACATGGCCCATCAGGGTCACTGTCTAATGTTATACAGATGGCAGCTGATGCTGATACTGGTTTGGAAAATGTGGGTAATTTAGGAGAGACATTCAATGCAGTGTTGGATAGGGTTGCTGTATTCAACAAAGTGATTGATGGAATAGGAGAGGTCAATACTCATTTACTCTCACTTTCATACCCACTGAAAATTTTGGATATATATATAGATTCATCCATATGTCAAAATGGTGACAACTATCATCACTGGGATTACTAAGGCTTGTTCTACATCTATTTGTCTTATATCACCCTAATGGATATTCCTCTTCTAGCCTTTGGAGAATCAGATGAAACAAGATGAAAAAATGAAGGACCTTCTCACTGCTATTGGTGGAGTTTATGAATTTCTCAAGGCCAATATCAAAGATCCAAAGCATCTCAATGAACACCAAACACATTTAGCCCAGTTGTTGATACTGCAAACAGTGGAGTGTGCCTATTTTGTGCAGCATTACATGGAGCAAACCCATTTCCGTGAGCTTTTTCCTTGTCCTCTTGATGATCTACAAACTTGACAATATTCTTCCAGTTAAAAGAGCTATAAAGGGTATTATTTCCAACATTGATGAGAACATTAATACATACACAACCAAAATGGATAAACTCATGAATGCATTCAAAGATCAGTCCATAGCCCAGATTGATATTGCTGTTGTACATGTATATGACATGGTTCAGGAGATCAGTGTGTTAAATGGTCATTGTCCTTGAATCTCATGAACTAACATGAGTTTGTAGGAAATGATCTCAAGTTAGGCACCTTGAAACCTGTTGATGGAGCCAGTGTTCAACAAGATGAAATGTGTCTAGAAAATACTCGGGTTGAAATCATTGATGAAATATCTGCTTGGATTAACAGCATAGGAGATGAAGTGCCACAAGTGTTTTGGCTTTGTGGTCAAGCTGGGACTGGCAAGTCTGCCATCAGCCATACTGTAGGCCAGAGATTCAAAGCTCTGTCCCGTCTTGGGGCATTCTTTTCCTTCAACCGTACATACAGTGCAGAGCGTACACCTCAAAAAGCTTTACACACACTGGCCCATAATCTTGCCTATGTAGATCAAGCATTCCAGAATGCTCTGGTTAAAGTTTTGGACAAAGATGTAACCATTGTTGGTACCTTTGCCATTCAAGTTCAATGGGATAATCTCATTGTTCAACCGGCGCAGTCTCTGGCTGACAATCGCAATGGACCAATTGTCATCATTATTGATGCTTTTGATGAATGTGGAGATAAGTCATCCACTGGCCGCAAAGCTCTTTTATCAGTTTTAACAAGGAGTATGCATGGACTCCCAAAGAACTTCCGTATTCTTGTAACATCACGGCCAGAACCTGATGTGTTGCATGCACTTTCCTTGCAAAATTCTGCAGCTCTCAGATGCAAAGACATGATTGACATTCCCAATACTGAGGATGACATTCTTAAATATATCCAATCTAAGATGATGGATCCAAATGAAGTATGGGGAGTTTTGAGTGAAACAGAATGTTTTGACCTTGCCAAAATGTCAGAGGGGTTTTTCCAGTGGGCGTTTACTGCTTGTGAGGCACTTAAAGGCTGGGGAAAAGGAGGATCAACTGTTTCAGAACTCTTTGAAGACCTTAGAGCTGTAGCACCCAAAAGCCAGAATGACTTGCAGGCTCTTGATGGAATCTATATGGCCATTTTGGAAAGTGCTTTTAATTTCAATAATCCAAGAGCCATGAAGAATTATAGATTGGTTATGAGCCAACTTTTAGCTGGAATGGAACCAGTTTCACAGAAAATGTTAACTAGAACCCGCCATGAGTATCTGGGTGTTGAGAATGATAGAGCAGTCCATGTAGTCATTCCATTTTTGGGCTCCCTTTTCAGTGGGGTTGATCAGTCCAATACTCTCATTCAGCCTGTACACTCATCAGTTAGGGACTTTCTGTTGGATCAGAAGCGCAGTGCAGATTATTATGTGGATCTTGCCATTGGCCATGAGATTTTGGCTATAGGTACACTGAAGATAATGGTTAAAGATCTTCAATTTAACCTGTGTGGCCTCCCTAGTTCATACTTGTTCAACTTCGAGGTGGAAAATCTTGAACAAAAGTTTAAAGAGAGCATCACCCCAGAGCTTTTATATGCTTGCCAATTTTGGGCAGACCACCTTGCAAAAAGTGCAATAACAAACACTTTTCCAATGCTGGGGGATTTTGTAAATCAATCATCATTGTATTGGATGGAGGTTCTTGGAGTTGCAAACCACATGGATTGGGCTTTCGAATGTATTACCATTACCATGAAGTGGCTGCAATCACACATTTCCACTCTGCCACTGCAAGTATCAGAAAATCACAGGAACATTTTTGAGCTTTTGGATGATATGCTCCAGTTTGTTACAGTCTTTGGCAAAATGATCTCAAATTCCACTCCTCATCTTTACTTATCTGGCCTACCTTTTATACCAATGGAGTGCAGGCTGTGGAAAGACTGCATGGGGAAGTTCAGGAATTTGCCACATGTATGTACTGGGCATGGAAAGGTGTGGCCATCACAGCAGTCAATATTACAGGGACATACATCTGCAGTTAGTTCAGTTGCATTCTCACCAGAAAGGAGAAGGATTGCCTCTGGGTCATATGACAACTCAGTGAGAATCTGGGATGCAGACACAGGCACAGCTGTTGGGGAGCCCCTGCAGGGACATACCTCTGGAGTTACTTCAGTTGCATTCTCACCAGATGGGAGGAGGATTGCCTCTGGGTCACATGACAACTCAGTGAGAATCTGGGATGCAGACACAGGCACAGCTGTTGGGGAGCCCCTGCAGGGACATACCTCTGGAGTTACTTCAGTTGCATTCTCACCAGATGGGAGGAGGATTGCCTCTGGGTCACATGACAACTCAGTGAGAATCTGGGATGCAGACACAGGCACAGCTGTTGGGGAGCCCCTGCAGGGACATACCTCTTTTGTTAGTTCAGTTGCATTCTCACCAGATGGGAGGATTGCCTCTGGGTCATATGACAACTCAGTGAGAATCTGGGGTGCAGACACAGGCACAGCTATTGGGGAGCCCCTGTGGCAGGGACATACTTCAGTTGCATTCTTACCAGATGGGAGGATGATTGCCTCTGGAGTTATTTCAGTTGCATTCTCACCAGATGGGAGGAGGATTGCCTCTGGGTCATATGAAAAATCAGTGAGAATCTGGGATGCAGACAAAGGCACAGCTGTTGGGGAGCCCCTGCAGGGACATACCTCTGGAGTTACTTCAGTTGCATTCTCACCTGATGGGAGGAGGATTGCCTCTGGGTCATATGACTACTCAGTAAGAATGTGGGATGCAGACACAGGCACAGCTGTTGAGGAGACCCTGCAGGGACATACCTCTGGAGTTATTTCAGTTGCATTCTCACCAGATGGGAGGAGGATTGCCTCTGGGTCATATGACAACTCAGTGAGAATCTGGGGTGCAGACATAGGCACAGCTGTTGGGGAGCCCCTGTGGCAGGGACATACCTCTGGAGTTAGCTCAGTTGCATTCTCACCAGATGGGAGGAGGATTGCCTCTGGGTCATATGACAACTCAGTGAGAATCTGGGATGCAGACACAGGCACAGCTGTTGGGGAGCCCCTGCAGGGACATACCTCTGGAGTTACTTCAGTTGCATTCTCACCAGATGGGAGGAGGATTGCCTCTGGGTCAGATGACAAGTCAGTGAGAATCTGGGATGCAGAGACAGGCACAGCTGTTGGGGAGCCCCTGCAGGGACATACCTCTTTTGCATTCTTACCAGATGGGAGGATGATTGCCTCTGGAGTTATTTCAGTTGCATTCTCACCAGATGGGAGGAGGATTGCCTCTGGGTCATATGAAAAATCAGTGAGAATCTGGGATGCAGACAAAGGCACAGCTGTTGGGGAGCCCCTGCAGGGACATACCTCTGGAGTTACTTCAGTTGCATTCTCACCTGATGGGAGGAGGATTGCCTCTGGGTCATATGACTACTCAGTAAGAATGTGGGATGCAGACACAGGCACAGCTGTTGAGGAGACCCTGCAGGGACATACCTCTGGAGTTAGCTCAGTTGCATTCTCACCAGATGGGAGGAGGATTGCCTCTGGGTCATATGACAACTCAGTGAGAATCTGGGATGCAGACACAGGCACAGCTGTTGGGGAGCCCCTGCAGGGACATACCTCTGGAGTTACTTCAGTTGCATTCTCACCAGATGGGAGGAGGATTGCCTCTGGGTCACATGACAACTCAGTGAGAATCTGGGGTGCAGACACAGGCACAGCTATTGGGGAGCCCCTGTGGCAGGGACATACTTCAGTTGCATTCTTACCAGATGTGAGGATGATTGCCTCTGGAGTTATTTCAGTTGCATTCTCACCAGATGGGAGGAGGATTGCCTCTGGGTCATATGACAACTCAGTGAGAATCTGGGATGCAGACACAGGCACAGCTGTTGGGGAGCCCCTGCAGGGACATACCTTTGGAGTTAATTCAGTTGCATTCTCACCGAATGGGAGGAGGATTGTCTCTGGGTCAGGTGACAACTCAGTGCAGGTTTGGGGTGCAGAGACAGGTGAAACCTTGCAGTCTATCACAACCTCATCAAATGGTATTGATCCCAGCCTTCAAGCAATTTCTTTCTGTTGCTTCCATTCAAACCATGCCTTGTCACTTAGTGACAAATTCCTTACACCCATTAGAATGGATCCTGAGGGGTGGCTCGTTGGAGGCAATTCATCTCTCATTCTTTGGATCCCACTTGAGTACCGCTCATGCATTATATGGCCCCATATGCAAATGATAATTTCCCAAACTGGTAGTACCTCTCTTGATCTCAGCTGTTTTATACATGGTTCAAACTGGGCTCAGTGTCATATCTAATCTGATACTTCTCCCCTATTGATCTATCACCTGGGCCTAACTTCATTTCAATTTCATGCCAGAGTCCTACCAATGGCAAAGGTCTAGCTCTGTCTCCAGCTCTTTCCCAGCTCTGGCAAATCCTATAAATTTCACTTTTAGGTACTTAAATAAACACCACATTTGTCTGTACTATAGTTTATCTAATCTATTGTGCTGCTCAGAATTTTTTTCTACTGAATTAATTATGCTGTGACAACTGGAATCTTCAAAATTACTGTGACAACCAAACATGCTTGAAGCTTGAATCTTTTTAGTGTTGTACCTCAGGATCCACACTAAGATTACAATGCACTTTAATAGCTAGACCCTTCACTAAGATATGACCAAAAAGTTTTCAAGACTTGGGCATGCACAAAAAGTCCATATGAGTGAAATTTCGGGTAATCTCAAGTTCCATAAAAAAAAGTATCATGTCTGTATCTGAGATGAATTTAAGTGAGTGGGTGTTTTGCTCCCTGTTACTTGAAAATACAGGATCATCATGTCAATTTACATACATCTTATGTGAGTGTTTTTTCGATTTTAATTTTTCAATTTTAGGGTGTTGTCCATGCTTGTGTTATATTGGTACATACTGGACTTCATCTTTTCATTGCAGCTCCAGCATATTAATTTTTGCCAGTTTTTCTTGGAAGGTTTTCAGATACCTTATGTCCAATACATGGTAACACATACAAAACACATATGCTTACATTCTCTGCCTTAAGTAAAAGAATGATTATATGGGAACATAATCAGAATGATACAGCTAAGCTCTACTTTTCCACATTGAGGGGCTTTGCCCTGGTAGAGGGACTAGTCTGTTGATGAGTTAGATTTGTGCTAGGTATGAAAACCAACCAAACAACAATCACCCCGATCAGATTTAATCCAAAGGTTTAATTAATGCAAGGAAAGAGGTTGTCAAAGGTTCCCTCTACTACTATTTGATTTGTAAAGAAAGCACTCGACAAGGCAGTGCAAATGAACAAGGTTTGTATTGGAGGAAAGGTGTGAAAAGTCAACTAATGTACGACAATGCGCTGAACTAATTGAGGGGAAAAGCAAACACCAAAGCCTGGGTCAAGTATGCCAACTCAACAAATGACTTTGCATATCTGCATGAACACCAAGGCATGGGTCAAGTATGCCAACTCAACAAACAACTTCACATATCCGAGGTGAAACATCCAAGCACAGGTCAAGTATGCCAACTCAACAAACAACTTAGCATGAATTGGGAGCCTTTACGTTGCTGTGCAATGATACTCCAACTTTCAGGGAATCCTGTGAGTTACCTAACAAGCTTATACAGCTGCTGCACAAGTCACTTGAGTAGGTGTTTTTTAACACACTCAGTGAAGAGCAGGCAAGAGGTAAAACAAGTTGCTAAGCTAGGTAACACTCTGAGGAGGTTCCTCCCTAAAATTACACCAAGCCAACACTTGGGTCCAAGTCCTTTCCTAATCAACAATGGGCTCAGCAAGATGTGCACATTAGGCTCCACCTGCGGTCCTAAGACTGATGTGACTTCCCTCTGAGATGCAAACCAGGAATGCTTGACTTAATAGCTGGGAAATAGATCAAATTGCCTCAGTGTTATTGAGGTTACAAGAAGGCCACCTGTTTCAAAGGTTGTATAGACTGATCTTATCCACCCGCAGATGTTGAATACTATACAGGTCCTAAGATAGAACTGCGTTTCAGGTATCAAATCTAACTTGTTATTCCAAGATAGAGTAGCTACCCTTATATACTGAGCAAGATATAATAAATAGGAAAATGAGAGAAACTGAGTGAGATAAAGTGAAACAGAATAAGTAAATAGGAAAAGATAAAATATTGTCCATATATGCATGTGTACTATGGTTTTGCCTTGTCATTTCTCTGCCTTGTTCATTTGTCTTCCTTGATTGGGTCAACTTTTGGTCCGAATTGACTCAAGTCATTTGCCTTTTTACAAGGCTCGCCAGTTCCTTTAGCAGAACAGCCCCTGGAAGTATTCCATCTTTTTCCTTGCCAATGGGAGACCAGTTATTATTCCTAGTTCTGTGCAGTCTTGAGTCTAGATGCTTGGTAGCATATGGATCTTGGGAAAATGCTAAGGCTCAGATAGAGATTCTTCCTAGTCATTCCATGCTCCTGAAGTAGCTACAGCAAGGTTGGTCATGTGGCTGCATTGGCTTGCTGCAACAATTTGCCTAGGCACTTTTTGTTCCAACAAGTGTCAACTTTTGGGTGCACCAGTTAAGGCGCTTACCCCTCTTGGTCCACCTTGCTTCTTTAATAAAATTGAGTGTTGTGAAGACTCCTTGGTGAGCTGATCGTGGAAGCAATGCCTTGGTTAAGACTTCAATCCCTTTGAGTATATCCCTCAATGACCTAGCCTAGTATAGCCTGTATGTGGGCTTGTTTATCTGCCTCAGTCAGCAACTTGTTATCCAACAAGCTTGCCTTGCTACACCATACTGTGCATAGGACTTTGATTGAGGTGCATTCACAAAGTTAAGTATGATACCATTATGTGTACCATTACTCTGCAACCCCTTGGGTACAATAGGCCCTCAATGGATTTTAACTATCAGCTCGGGCTCACTATAGTTCTCTTATCAACCATGTTGATATGCCGATTTTTTGGCTAAGGGTAAAACTGTGCAGAACTAATAATCCTAAGTTCTGTCTGTAACAAAACAAGGTCAATAAGACAACCATAGTGAGCCTAAGCTGATAGTTAAAATCCATTGAGGGCCTATTGTACCCAAGAGGTTGCAGAGTAATGGTATGCATAATGGTATTATACTTAACTTTGTGAATGCACCTCAATCAAAGTCCTATGCATGGCATGGTGTAGCAAGGCAAGCTTGTTGGATAACAAGTTGCTGACCGAGACAGATAAACGAGCCCACATACAAGCTATACTAGGCTAGCTCATCAAAGGATATACCCAAGGAGATTGAAGTCTTAACTGAGGCATTGCTTCCGCCATCAGCTCACCAAGGAGTTTTCATGACACTCAATTTTATCAAACAAGGTAAGATGGACCGAGATGGGGAAGCACCTTAACTGGTGCCCCCAAAGTTGACACTCATTGGTACAAAAGTGCCTAGGCAAATTGTTGCCGCAAGCCAATGCGGCCACATGACCAAACTTGCTGTAGCTACTTCAGGAGCACAACTAGGAAGAATCTCTATCCAAGCCTTAGCATTTTCTTGGGATCCATATACTACCAAGCATCTAGACTCAAGACCACATGGAACTAGGAATAATAACTAGTCTCCCATTGGCAAGGAAAAACATAAAATACTTCCAAGGGCTGTTCTGCTAAAGGAACTGGCAAGCTTTGTAAAAAGGCAAATGACTTGAGTCAATTCGGACCAAAAGTTGACCCAATCAAGGAAGAAAAATGAAAGAGGCAGAGAAATGACAAGGCAAAACCATAGTACACATGCATATATGGACAATATTTTATCTTTTCCTATTTACTTATTTTGTTTCACTTTATCTCACTCAGTTTCTCTCATTTTCCTATATATTATATCTTGCTCAGTATATAAGGGTAGCTACTCTATCTTGGAATAATAAGTTAGACTTGATACCTGAAACACAGTTCTATCTTAGGACCTGTATAGTATTCAACATCTGCGGGTGGATAAGATCAGTCTATACAACCTTTGAAACAGGTGGCCTTCTTGTAACCCCAATAATACTGAGGCAATTTGATCTACTTCCCAGCTATTAAGTTGAGCATTCCTGGTTTTCATCTCAGAGCAAAGTCACATCAGTCTTAGGACCACAGGTGGAGCCTAACATGCACATCTTGCTGAGCCTGTTGTTGATTAGGAAAGGTCTTGGACCCAAGTGTTGGCTTGGTGTACTTTTAGGGAGGAAGCTCCTTGGAGTGTTACCTAGCTTACCAAGTTATGTTACCTCTTGCCTGCTCTTCACTGAGTGTGTTAAAAATGCCTACTCAAGTGACTTGTGCAGCAGTTGTATAAGCTTGTTAGGTAACTCGCAGGATTCCCTGAGAGTTGGAGTATCATTGCATGGTGATGTAAAGGCTCCCAATTCACCCTAAGTCATTTGTTGAGTCGGTGTTAATGAGCTGGGTTGCTGGTACAGGTAGTGTAGAGCAATCTACACTAAACAACTGGAACACAAGGGTTTGGCTATCAATTTAAATAGCAGGGGTGCATTGTCAAAGATTCCGCAAAGAAAATACTCTTCATCTCTAAAAGGCAACTGGTGTTACTTGAAGTGATGCTGGTAGACAATAGAAGGATAAGATTTTACTTTTCTGTTAGGATGTGTTGTGTTTGCTTCTCAAAAGTTGAGAAACGGGATTGTTGGACTGTTTTAATGGTTTGGAAGGAATTCGATTGGATTCGGAATGAGCGTTAACGGGAAACCGCTGGGCAGATATGTGCAAGTAGACCACAAAGGTGTGTTTAAGATGTTTTAGGAGATGGGAGAGTATGGTGATTGTTATAATAATGATAATTATTATAAGTGTTTAATAGGAGTGGGTGGGCTCAACTATGGTTTGTAGTAGGCTGGTTAAAAGGTTCAAGCTTAGATTTAAAGCTTAGATTGGGTGCGAACGGAGTTCGATGACTTAACGTTAAAGGGTTAAGGGGATTGGTAGAGGTAAGAGAGAGGAGAGAAAGAGAGAACATAGAGAGAGAAGAAAAACCAATAGATTGACAAAATAACTGATCTGGGGACCTTACAGGCAAGGTCCCCAGCTTATATAGTGTATCGGACAGTAAATAATATATCCTAAACGATCTTGTCGACCTGCGTAGGCGTAGTCGTGCAGTGGAATGAGCTGCGCGACCTGTGCTTACAACTGGGCCGCAGTCCGCGCAGTATTTGCATGGACTGTCTCTCAAAAAAGGGAATAGTGCGACGTGTCATTCAGGAGGATTGACACGTCGCGATAACCGTAATGTATGAAAATAAACGTATGCGAGAGTCAATAGTAAACCGTAAAGTGAGATGTCCGTAGAATAAACAATGGGCGATAGTGGGCAGTCATGATAGAGGAGTTTAATGAAGTGACCGGGGTATTCGAGAGCAATAGTTCGAAGGAATAACGACTAGTAGGGTGGCGACAGCAATGATGACAACGACTCGAGTTGTTGTGAAAAGGAGCTCATTCTTGGTGTATCTTTTTGTGTATAAAAGTGAATGACAAAACAAGACATTAAGCAGTCAGCCCATAGTCGTGGCTGTGGCTTGACAACGGTTGTATTTATCCCAAAGGAGGGTAACGTCGCCGTTGAAGTCCTTCAAATAAGAGGCGTCTCTGCTAGATGTTGTGGGAGGAGTTATTCGTCCGAGGATTGTAGTTGACCGAGATTCGAAAAGAGGAATAAATGAAGAATATTGTCAAGGGAATTATCGGAGGAAATGCTGGGGAATTCCACGTAGTAACGTCGTTAGGACATTTTGGGCTAGCGGTTGGGGTTGAACGACCGAGAACATCGGAATTTGGAGGATGGGAAGGGGGATCGTGGAGGTACGAGAGAAAGAGTCATAATTTGGGCGGTGCCGTTAACCGGCAGGCTATTTGCCGTTGGTTATTCGGGGCGTACCCTGTGCACGCGGCCTGGCCTTGTTTGGACTCATTAGGAAGCACAATGCTTCCTAACATTACCCCCTCCTTCAGGCTCGACCTTCCGTCCTTCCCTCGTCGCTCGTTCGTTCAGCAAGAACTCGGTCCCTCTGTTTTCTCGTATGGCTTTTTTGGGATAGCGGGAAGCTGGCATCGAGCGATGAACGTTTGGATGTTTTGAAAATTTTAATAATTTTCAAACATTCTTCATTGTCGATCCCGTAGTCGAATCAGGGGATCTATGGCGTTCAACACCGTCAATCCTAAAGGTATATAGGGAGGGTTATTGTCCAGGTATTCCTCACAAAATGCCCTCCCGCATTCCCTCTTTGGATTCCATGCCTTCCTTGACAGCAAATTCCCCTCCTTCGTACTACTCTCACGAGAATCCTTCCTCCAGATCTGACCCTTATCCGTTCGTCTCGTTTCTTGTTTTCTTGAGTCGTTCTAACGTTGTCCTTATTTCTAGCAATCCATCCTTTTTTACAGTCTGTTCTGCCTGTGCCCCTGGTACAGAATGCGAGCGATGCCAGTGTATTCGACAACTGGTGAACGTTATATGTCAATTACAACGGAGTTTGGGTGTTGCGGAACGCAGTGAGTGATGACCTTTGTTGTTTGGATTCTTCTAACCCATTCTAGTAGATAACGCGATGTCGGGATTCATTATCGAGCAACAGCTTGATGACCTCCACTCCCTCTCCAACAACATTGTCCGTCTTCTCGCCTCTGCCGTCAACAGCCATCTTACCCGTCTCCTTCGCAAACTTTTTCGTGCTATGGAGGCAACACTCCTTTGAAACTGACAAACGGCGTTGGCCCGGGGTCACAACGATATTGTATCGTTGATGAACAATATGTAAGGGCTGGTTATCGCGGGTCAGACTGACGCCTTTCGCGTTTTCTCTGCCAGCAATGCCATACGCGGACCTCGCGACACTGATGAGACGTTGGTTTGTTGGTATGCCAACGATCCTCCTGTACCTACTCTCGACTCGCTTCTTGCACCTCTCCCTTGGCTGTACGTCGCAAACCCTTTTCTTTTTGAACCCTGTACTGACCCTGCTTGGCAGATACACCAGGAACCCGAACAGTAGCAGCTGGACCCGGAATGTTCCGGGTAGCTCTTCCAATTTCGAAGAGCGCTACTGTCAAAGGTGTCATGAACATCACGTCCCCGGTCGTCGCTGTCCCTGTCTTGTTCATCGTAACAGGAACCGTTGTTCTCGACGTCCTCATGCCCAACGTCATCACAGAAGCCACCATCATTCCAGTGAGCTCAACGACTCCGAGGGTTACGATGGTAGTGACTCTACCTAGTGTTACTGTTTCGTTCCGTTTCTCTTCCTCCTCTTCCTTCGTTACTCTATCTTTACAATGTAATGGGTTGCTGTACTAATTTCTTTTTATCACTGTTTCGCCGCATGTTGTAGATTACTTATTTCTTTTAATTAAAATAATCTTTTTTGTTCAACTTATTGAGATGAAAATGGTTCGTTGAGATTACTCCACAGTATGCAGTAAGGCTTTTTAAAAACATATTGATAAGACTTCGTAGAGCTTTTGTAAAGAGCTACGATAACTTCTGGAGCCCCGGGAATATGGCCGGGCAGCTGCTAAAATCCGGCCTGGCACCCAGGGCGCTTATTTGGCAGC